>JBAHVQ010160181.1:0-22210 GCA_036872915.1 Nanipora kamurai | reverse complement strand
GGTCGCAGAGATAGAACATTTTCTATCTCTGCGATCGCGATCGCAGACGGTCTCAGTGAATCGCAGGATCGCAGAAACGTGTTTCCATCGCAGGCGATTGTCGGCGATCCTGTGCGATTATATGGAAACAAGCCTTAAGGGATCGCTGTGCTGATTAGAGTAGCGATTACGATAATTTTTTTTTTTTTGACAAACTGGTGACGATGAGGAGATAAGCATAGAGAAAGGATAGTATAAACCGAATGGCGTCATATGAAGAATAAAAACTATTCATTTTGACTTTGATAGTTTAATGCCCAATAACAATCATACCAAAGGCTAAGTACGCATGCATAGTATTGTTACGATCTTTAAATAATCACAAATTTACACACATATTTACATGTTTGGCTCGTCGCATCTCCACCTTGTGAGAGGAAACTGATTAGCTCCTCCCAAAATAATTGTCTTAAACGGAAGCTTCATAATTGTGCAATTTTTATTTATGTATGCCTGCATTAACTGATCCATTTAGATGTGGTGATCGCAACTGTTTGGCCGGTCATATTGCTTAAGAAATCTGCCATAGCTATGACAGAATAGTTACGAGTTACGCACTTTCGCTGCGAACGAGCCATGAATCTCCTTCTCGCAGTTATTCATGTCGTTAGTGGGGATTTCACGAGCTTATCGAGTTTGTTTGAATTTTTTCCGGCTCTTCATTCCGAAACAAACGAAGAACAAACAAAACGCTATATCAAAGTATTTAGAATAAACTAACCGTAGAAAGGTAAGCAGCCATTCTTGGCTGAACTTTCGTCTCTTTCCACCACCTTCCGTTAACGAAGAGAACTTATACATAGAGTGGGCATCGGCTTCCACACATTTTGAATGAAGTTAAGCTTTTCATTGGCGGAATATCTTCCAGTCTCACGATAGACAAAACAAATATCGCAGGGAGAAGAATCTTCTCGTCGAAAAATTGGTTAACCATCCGGCACAGTACGTGGAATTTGCTTATTCTACTTTAGATGATTTTAGTTGATTTCCAATTTAAATGGACTCTTTAGAAAAGAGAGTTTCGGGGGCGAGTATTTATAGTTTGTTGACTTCTTTCCAGTCATTGACTTGCTTCCAAGAAGTGGCTTAAAGTCTCTGGTTAAAAGAAACGACTTTTCGTTTGGTTTTATTATGTGGATCTGGAGGCGTGACTAGCTTCCACGCAAGATCGTCTAGTTTGCATGCAAAGTTGACTAGCTCGTATGCAAGGATGAGCAGCTATCAAGCACAAGGAATAGATCGCACGCCGAACGACAAGCTATCAGAGGTATACATAGATTTTGGCAAAATGACGAAACTGTTTTTCGCTGGTCGGAGTAGTTACTTGACGTTTTCGTCGGAAGTGTTAGAGTTCGAATTGCCTGAGTAGGTAACTAAAACTAGAAATACGAACACGCAACAAAATCTCGGCCACCATTCTATTATAAAACTCGGGAATGTGAACGAAGTTGACTGGTGGTAAAGGTGATAGGAGAGCTTCTGGAAACTGAAAGGAAACGTTAGTGTTTGGCGGAGGTGGTTTTAAATTATGACAATTAACAATTACGACTGCCAAATGTTGTATCTCCCAACTCATTCGTCGTACCTCGACATTCTCCTTGACATAACTGGCGAAGTCGCGAAGGCCATTTCATGAACAGCTTTCGAAGCAAAACAATCAAAAAATAACCCAGGTAATGTGAATTTAAACTTTTTTGCTAGTGGTAATTGTAAAGAAAACCAAAACGAAAAAAAAAATAAGAAAAAGCAGGATTTTAGGCCGCCATTGTTGAATCTGTAACAAAACATCTGAGTGCCTTAGACCACTTGACTTCTGTTTACATGAAAACAATAATTGAAGTTTTTATATTTCATTGTTTCATTGTCACCTCGTTTACGCTATAGTTTCGTCGTTCCCAATTTCCATGCCTTAATTAAACAAAAACTTTTATCGACAATTACCCTAAACGGTTTTAGAAACACAACTAAATTTATCAAGGTAATCAGAATAACGTGCTGTTTTGTGTGCGGAATCGTTTCACAATCGCACATTGCTGTTGATTTTGTCCGCGCCGTCTATATTATTACTTATACAAAGCAGAAACTTTTTTGAGTTCTTCCCCGGACGTATTTGGGTTTTTCCTTCTCACGAATCTGATATTTGTTTCTCGATCAAGAGGACGGGCTAGGCTGTGTCTTTGATAAATATATTTCAAACTAATTAATAATTGATGAGAAAAGGAGAAAGGAAATCACTGCCAAGACATGGTTTGAATATCTGGGGAAGAAATTGCATAAATTAAGGCAAATTTCGCCAGGATTTTCTCCTCACATAGTGATCCGTTTGATGCAATATCATACACTTGAAAGTCGTGTTTTATGAGATATCGAAACACCTCGAAGTTTGTAAAAACCTCGGCTATCGCTTCGGTATTGAACCATCTTCTCGGTGTTTGGACATCTTGATGAAACACTCCTTGTCGTGTTTGATATATTACTTCGGAACCTTCAAAACGAACTCTTCGGAGGCGCAAAGAAATGATAAGAACTTCTTGCAGGACAGTTTATCCAGTTGGTCGTAAAAAACCCTAAGAAGTTTAATAATTTTACCTGAATAATTTGGTGTCCGTAATTGAGCTTTTATATTCGGTAAAACCTACTTCCTTTTTGCAGATGAGCATTAGTTTTATTTCGTTGTCGCCGCTTTTCAAAACTCTCTCTTTTGTTTGGCATTCATTTTCTTGTTATAAGCCGACTGCAATTAGAGTTAGTTACTCAAGTGGAAGGCAATTTTTTTGCTAGTAAACGTTGTGCATCGTAGTATTTTTTTCCAATTTTGTCGCGGTTTGATTTCATTTGCTGTCGTTAGTCGAAATTTGAATGGCTGCGGTTTCGTAGTAACCTTGATACCAGTCCTCGGATATGTTCACGCATACTTGAGTGATGTGAAGTCGACAAATATATATATCTACGAACATGGTGACAAGGTGGAAAATTTTGTCCCGATAGTCAACACGCGTGTAAGTCCACGCACGTGGATATCAGTACTCTCGCACCGCGTATCGCACGGTGGGCTCGAAGATAAAGCAAAACGAACCAAACTCCACTGGTTATAAAAAATTTACTACATTTCAGAAGCTAGTCGAGGTAGTCCAGATTCGCCCCTGATAGAGTAACAATCCATCCAAGGTGACGAAGAGCGATCTCTGACTAGTGACATGTTATACACAGACTATATTGGGGATCTTGATGTTATTACAGACGACATGTTCAGGTCTATTAAATGTATTTACTCGGAAAAACTTATTTTGAGGCAGTGTCGAAGATAGAATTTTCAACCATCCGTTGACTGGCGAGCTGCTCTAACCATTAATCTAGTCACGCTCAGATCAAGAGCTAAGATTTCAGTTGAATATATCGGCTGCATAAAGAGTAGCATCCATCTCTTAATATTGATGAATGTCTTGAAACAAAGCATATTGATGTTAAAACTTGATTTTATTACAGACGATATACCAATTGTCGTCAAGCTCCGTTACTCACAAAAAACCTACAGTCAGTTAAGTTTATGATATACTTCTTTTACGATCAGGTACACTTCATTATTTTACAGACAGAAATGCACGTAAACGAAGATCTTACTTATTTGCCTTTACAACACAACAACTGTATTGAGCCATCTTAAGGTGGCTCCATACAGTTTCTTTGTTTTCAGGATTCAATTAGTACGGTGTCCAGTGATGGATATTTCTGTCGTTAAAGTTGTAATTTGGGCACAAAGTCTATGTAACTGTACAAAGGAGCATGGTAAACATGAGATCTTAGTCTAATTGTGCAATTTGCGATTGGTAATATCGTGATAATAGCGTTGGGACCACGGCATATTTTCCCCAATTTTCACATTTAAAACACATTATATTCGGATTTCTTTGGTGAATTTTTCTGAAAATTGGCATGAGGTTAGATATTGCACTAAAGAATAAAATAAAAAATCAGGGGAGTTGGTCAAGGTAGATTTTTTTTTAAAAAAGGTGGGGGAGTTTAAAATATTCTGTCTTATGAACAATTTTGAAACATGTTGTTGAACTTAATCAGTTTGTTTTAATTGCGAAGTTTAAAAGAAAAAAATCACCGAAGCAAACATCAAAAACTTCCCATTGGTAGTGGCGCGGTCGATTCTGTTTTGTTAGAATAACGATTCAACAAGATCGCTGTCTACGGTTGCGTTCCCAGCCATATTTATTTACCAGTCTCCTGTTAAAAATTACCTCCGGGAACCTCCTTAAGACCGTAGTAAGAAGTGCCATGCACTGAAAAAAAAATATCCATTTAATAGATATCTCACACTTTTTTTCAAAACACCTGCCATCTTACTCATCGATATTGGTATTTTGCTACATTTCAAACGAACATTTCAAACAAGGAAGACAGATGTTAAATTTAATGTCAATAAATTATGATCAAAACATTTACATTAGCACCACTTGAAATTAAGTTCAATTCTCGAAAATTAAAAAGTATATTTCTTCAAAGTTATTACTGTTGAACAAGGGTCTAAGATTCTCTCATTATGTCTAGTGTCTTCATCAGGGGCGATTGATCTGAACACGAGGGCCCCATATATACCCTTGGAGAACCATCGATGACGTTATCTATTAATGAGATGCAAATAGGCTTCCGGTAATAGACCACCGTCATTGCGACTCAGTGGAGCGGGAGCTCTATTGATATCCCAGAGCCCCAGACAGCGTCTTTTTTGGTAATGTGGATTGGTGGCAATAATTTTAGGATATGTTTTTTGAATTTTGGATACGCGTGCTCCGACAAAGCAGAATTTTCTTTTTTTGAGAAGAAAACTGTCTTTTGAGGTTCTTTTACGACGGCAGCTATTATCAACAGATTTTCGGTACAGCCATGAGATCTCCCGTTTCGGCTGTCATTGTCCACCTGATAGTGGAAGACATTGAACAAATAGCACTGGCGACCGCACCAGTGAAACCTTATTTCTGGAAACTACTATATATGTTGATGATGTCATATCTGCGATATCTCGAAACGAAGTGGAACTTCTTTTGCACCACCTAAACTCCATCGAACCGTCGATTCCGCTTACAGTAAAACGCAAGCAAATAACTTCCTGGCATTCTTAGATTGTGTTGTCCAAAAAAAAAAACAAACCACGGAAAGTTGGAAACTGAAGTGTATCGAAAACCAACTCACATTGACAAGTATCTCCTTCGTGATTCTCACCGTCCTGTATTCGAAAAGAAGTCCGTCTGGAGATCTTTCTTTTGCAGAGTAAGGGAAAGTGGGCGAAAACATGCATTCGATGTTTTGAAGGCTAACAGCTATCCTAATGGTTTATTACAAAATGCTTAAAACCTGTTGGACTACCAGGTACGAACACTGAGAATAAAAACTCGATGATAGGTTTTGGCCATTGTCCCGAAAATTCAAGGAATCACGGAACCTATTAAAGAAACTTAGGTAGTTTCAACGTAAAAATTGCCCAAAAGCTATTCTGGACCTTGGAACACATATTTGCAAAGCCTAAGAATCTTGTTGTGAAGGATCGTAGGAAAGACGTGATTTATTCCATTTTGTGTAACGACTGTGGTCAGGAGTACACTGGCCAGACTAAACGTCAGTTTGAAACGCGCTTAAAAGTGCACCAAAAAGCAGTTTTCTGCTCAAAAACAAGAATATCATGCATTTTCCGAACACGCGTGTCTAACTAATCATACGATTGCGTGAGAAAATTCCAAACTTATTACCAACAATCCACGTTACCATAAAAGACGTTGTCTAGAGGCGTGGCATATCAATAGCGTCCTTGCTCCATTAAATCACGATGACAGTGGTTCATTACCGGATGCCTGTGTGCATCTCGTTAATAGATAACGTTATCAATGGTTCTCTTAGGATATAAATAGGGACGTCATGCTCAGATCAGTTGCCCCTGACGAAGACACTAGACAGAAGTGTCGAAACGTTGGGTCAAGAACGCTAGTTTTGTAAGCTACGTTCAAAACTTTTCAAGCCAGAGTAGCGTAAAATCACGTTTGATTATTCATCTGGCTGCGTTAGGAAATTGTTGACATTAACGCTATCCAGGAGGATGGATGTGCAGTATTTCAACTCTATTTCAGAATCATCTTCAGGATAATATGAAACGGTAAATTCACAATTATCATACACTGCTAAAATCAATTGAAAAAGTTGACTGAAGCGGGATTTGAACTCGCACCTCCGGAAATCCAATCTGCTGCTCCACCAATTGAGCTATCGAGTCTACAGAGTTGAAGGCAAATTATTATCCACTTTATGCACGAGATATTTGTGCGACAATTTAACGCTATCCGTCATGGTTTTAGGCTATGATAATGTGCATATGGTGAAGGAATTTTTTTTTTTACAAATGTCAGAATGATATATTCTGAGACCCAACCGGGACCAGTTGCGAAAAATTGCCACTCTTAGGCCTTTGGCTGGGAATCCAACCCGCGACCCTGCGAATCTAGTCCAGTATTCTGCCAGTTGAGCTACGAAGGCCATTACCGAGAGTGTGGTCACGCATTCTGTATATATATATATATGTCAGTGGGAATGCCGGTGAAGTGATGACCTTTTTAGGCCACTCTGGCTTAAAAAGGCTTTGACCGCTGTTTACAAAACTACCGGTCATGACCCAACTTTTCGACACTACTATCTAGTGTCCTCGTCAGGGGTGATCGATCTGAGCGTGAGGTCCCTATTGATATCCTTTACAGAACCATTGATGGCGTTATCTATTAATGATGGATTGAAGGTGAGATATTGTCGAGACAACTTAGCGCCATCCACGGAAGGTGTGAGATCAAATCCCGCCCGAGTCAATTTTTCAGTTGACTTCAGCAGTGTAGGATAATTGTGAATATATCGTTTCATATTACCATGAGGATGATTCTGAAATAGAATAGAAACGCTGCACTTCCATCCTCAGAGATAGCGTTAAGTTGTCGCAAGAATATCTCATGCACTTAAATTGGATAATAACTCGCCTCCAATCGCTGTAGACTCGATAGCTCAACAGGTAGAGCGGTCGACCTGTATCGCGAAGGTGCGAGTTTAAATCCCGCTCGAGTCAACTTTTTCAGTTGACTTCAATAGTGTAGGATAATTGGAAATTGACCGTTTTGTATTTTTTATGCTATGTAACATGTCAGCACATTTATCGCGAAACCAACATTGAAATTGGGAATTTGGGGGCGAACATGTAAAAACTTGAGAAGTGTCCCAACATTTTCTGCAACGATTGTAGGTCATCGAGTGTTTAATGTTTAAGACGGATTAAGCCATGGTTGATTTGGGAAAGGCCGGAGAACTAGTAGAAAAAACGTCGAAACATAGGAAGAAAACCAGCAACTCTGCTCATGCAGAAGTGATTCTAAATTGCTTGAATCCATGGCATCAATTGTGTACGTTTTTTTTCTCTTTGCCTTCTTAGTTAACTTTTTGCGACTCACTTTGGCAAATGCCAAACATCATATCGATGTTTGATGTTAGGGTAATCACTCTTCTTTCTTGCAGTGATAGTAGTGTGCCTATCAGATGTTAGGTAACTGACTGGGATGTTATCCTGAAGAAGGGCATTTAGCGTTTGTTTGCATCCGTCATACTCCATTGCATTGGATGAAGTAACTTCTGTTCCTTGACTGACACTAAAATCTAAAATGAATATTAATACCCAATATAAAGCATGTAGAAAAAGGCATTCCTTCGGTTCAAAATAATATTTAGTCTGATTTAACGATGTCTTATTATTCACCTGGCTGCGTTGGCAATTTGTTCACTTGAATGAATATTAATTATATAGGTCTATATATGAACATATAAATACCAATTACAATCCATCCCGACACACCTGGCCGATTGTAACTAGCATTTCTACGTTCATATTAGCTGTAGCAATACAAGCCTGCAAACCACGAGGTTACTACGAGGTTGAGTATATTCAAGTTCATTTTGCTGTTCACTATGATTGTATAGCTCTTACTACTACCGCAAATAGGTAATTCCGATTCTCTGGTTCAATCGCGACTTAACACTATTCAGAAACTCGGCCTCTTCTGCTTTTTGAGGATACATAATTATAAGGATGCCCATTTTCATCGAATTAACCCTACTTAGAATGGATTTTCGAAGTGCCTGGGACTGGGGGGTACGGAAAGTGCTCGCGACCTGTAACTCTAGGACTATGGAACGAATTGAAAGAAAATTTGGTGCACAAACAGAAAATCATAAAACAAACAATTTAGTGTACTTTACTTGGTGTATGACGTCGTAAATCGGAAAATTTTGACTTTCTTACAAAAATTTGTTGCTTAAAGTTTACATATGTATTTTATAACGCGAAAACCCAAAATTCAAATATTGAACATTCTGTATGGTAGAAATAGTTGCATTTCAAAGAATTTCAGTTTTGCACTGCGTCTTTTACGGGAAAAACTTTCATACTGAAACAAGACTGCCAGTAACGAAAACTTCTTCCATAGAACGTCAGTTTTACTCAATCTCTTCTGCTTTGTGAGGAAGTACAGTTGTAGTGATGTCCACTATCACGTAACTTATATGACGTGACAATCTGCCATCTTGGAATATGTCGAACATTGGTATAGCTGGATGTCACAAACCGTCATGAAATGTGACTGATCTCTCCAAGGCATCAAAATGTTGACCACAAGAATAAGAATTTCCACTTATTCTATAATGTGGATAAAATTTGATCAAAAACATGACGGAAACAAGTTTCGACCGATCGTGTCTTTCAAAAACCCGTTGCGATGAAAACAGATACCTAGTCACAAAGTATTACCATAAACTTCCTGTCCGATAGTAACAACTGACGAACCAAGCGGAAATCGCAGTCTTATAGTAAAAATTATGGCCCAGCAAAGAGCACGGAAAACAGCCATAGTACCACATCAGGTTTGAAAGATATTCATTCGCAGTAATAGGTTGACCAGCATTGCAGTGGTGATTAGAAATAGCGGGAAGTGAGTGCTTACTTAACTCTTTACCAGTCAAGGCCGATATTCTCATGTGATCTGAGATACGCGTGTGTAAATGTCGGCATGTTTGGCCAGCATACAATGCGTTACAGCATTGAAACTTAAACAAATAAACGACATGTGACCTCAGACCAAAGGGAACACGGTCATTGAAAAGAAAGAAGTTGGATCAGCTTATTTTCGTCGTTGTCCCGTTATTATCTCGGTGTTACCTTGATTTTGCCGTGAGTTTTGCACTCGGCTTGTTTTTGCCAGGTGACAGGCTTGCACGAGGTTGAGCTGGCCAGCTTGAACAAGGTTGTCCGGACAGGCTTGTTTTTTGATGTTCAAAAAGGCTGTTTATGTCTTGATATAAACGAACAGACTTTAAAGTGTATATGAAGTGAAAATTAAGGTTTTCTTATATGAAAGAAGTCTTGAAGTTATAACGCAACATCTTTTACACTTTTTACATATCTGACTTCGTTCTTGAGTTATTAAGATCTATTTGATATGTAAATAACACTTTGCATACGTCACCGTGCATAATGAGTTATTGTAAAATTGGCAATGTTGTTGAAGTTATTCAACAATGTCACATGAATCTATGAATGTGAGTGAACTTGCGTCATAACATTAAACAGACAAAGTTTCTAGTGATTTAATAGAATAATTTCAAAGATATGCGTGATTTTTTTATAACTCATTATACACTGTGACGTATGCAAGGCGTAATTTACATATGAAATAAATCTTGATATCACAAGAACGAAGTGAGATATGGAAAAAGTGTAAAAGATGATGCGCTTTCATTTTAAGAGTTCCTTCATAAGAGAAGAACTTAATTTTCACTTCATATACACTTTAACAACGTTGTTACAACAGTATGTTTCATGCATGATAACAGGGTTGTTTCAGGGCGATGGAATAACAAGCAAGAGCGTGTTGTTCCGCCGGCACATTTTTGGGTCTGTAATCGAGAATTGTTGGTGTTTTGATTCACATGTGTAAGTGGCAACAATAGCACTTCTTCAATCCGCCAACGTTCGTCCTTGCATGGTTTCACGTGGAAGTGTCAAAAATCCTCGCGTGTTACCCCCTAACAACACGAACTGAGCAGACGTGAATAATGTTGTCCAATTAACAACATTGCTCATGCCTGGTTGAGCGGCATAAAACTGTCATGTTAAGTCAACAATGTTGTTCAGACATGCTGCAACATGTTCGGGTATCACGAAGTATCCAGTGTGAACAAGGATGTCACGACAACCACGAACTTGGTCGTTGTATCAAGCTGGATTTTGTTTGTTCTAACATACATGAACAAGCACTGTTGATTCGCCAAGTTGTAACAGCGTGTTGAAACATGACTGAACAAAGTGGTTATTTTACAAGTCCTGCTCCATCACGATGACAATGTTGTTACAGGCTTGTTGAACAAAGCAGCCTGTAACAACATGTGAGATTTTTACGTGTGTACATGCCATATGTTTACAATGACTTCCCATTTGTCTCCTTTTTTCTTGTTTTTGGAAGAGAACCGAGGTTAATACTCCGTAGCTACACCTAGGCATCTTTCAATCTAAGAGTCACTCCTCTCTCCAAATCAGCTGAAATGTCAGTAGTTTCGACCATGTTTAAAGCCGGCCAGTCTGCAACAATCTCTGAGATCAGTTTCTGTTATGATATTCCTGTTTTGTTTTTAAATTTTTTTAGACGAACAATCTTCGTTTATGATATTACTGATGAAGAATCTTTTCGCAGTATCGGTCGATACGTTCAGAATGTGAAAAATTTCAGTCCAGTATATTCGGTAATTTTCGGAAACAAGTGCGACTTGGAGGATCAACGAAATGTCGATGGTAGTACAGTGGAGATGCTTGCCCGTAAATTTTCTGCCAAATGTCTCGAGGGCAGTGCCACAGAAAACATCGACATAGAACTGGCCTTTTACGCTCTTGTACAACATTTTCTAAATGCTGTAGACAAAGGTGAGCACTATTAATGGTGAAGTTACAGCAGTTATCTTTGTTCTGAAAGTTTGGTTCGCATGAGTGAAACCTAATTTAAATGCGAGAACCAAGCAATTGATCACAAAATTTACGCTGGTATTTCAATGGGGCGACCCGAGTATAACGACAAGGCGGAGAAATAAACGCAATTATAAGCACATGAGTTAGACAAAGAATAGTCTTGTGCACCATCGGTCAGCTTGGCATCTGCTGATCACATTTAATAGCTAGTCTTGTGACTATATTTGTTTATAGAAATAGCTACAGTAATACAGGAGTTCCTAATTACCCATGTGCCCTTCTAGGGCAGAACTGCTCTATCGACGCGCCAAGCCGCAATGTGTCTGACAATTTGCCTGGTCTTGTTATTAAATGGTAATACCTGGCTCTGAAAACGAGAGATTCCTTTCTCCATATAGAGTTTTCAAATTACGTATCTTACTCTTTTTAAGAATTAATATTTTGTGCACTTTCTTAATTATTGCTGTTTTAATATATAATTGCATTTTAGCGCCCATTAGCTGAACATTATTAAACTGTGTAAAAACAGTAAACAACTGTATCCCAATTTAAATGGTCATGGTGGGTAGCTGAAACGGACAACTTGGAAAGAAGTCCGATGGTTTGATTTTGAAGGAGTATATTCTTGCAGTAATAAATATTGTCGTGTCTCAGTGTTGTTACCCTTGTTTTGTGTAAAATATGCAATATACGAAGGAAGAAACGTACCGTGTACGTAAGCTCGAATGATGAAATGTTTAACCGCTGATGTGTACGATGAAATTAAGATGACAGGAATGTGGGAGCTCAACAAGAAAGGCCTATAGAATTACTGATGAGTATTAACTTTATACTACGACTTTCTCACGTGGTTTTATTTTAAAATTCTGTGCTTACTTTTTGTGCTTTGCTAACAAACACGTACTCAGTTTTATTATAAATCAGTGAGCGGGTAACCTTTGTTATGCGCGGATGATCCCTTATCTAGCTCATCCAATATTCAATACCTGGTGTACTGATGGCGGTGGTTGTCAAGGTTGTCACTTTCTCACCTAATATACTTGGCAACGAACCCTAGTCATAGACCAATCCAATGTCATGTGGTCAGACTAATTAGCCACTTTAACGATAAGTCTCGAGAGTCTCGGTGTAAATTTCTCTCGAAATAAATTTCATCTTTAAATGGGAATCATAACTAAGTTTGTTCAGGCTTTATACATCAAGGAAATTTACTTCGAACAAAATGGCTATTGAACTATTTTTTTTGACCTCTTAAATATCCGCCACCGGTGTGCGATGGAAACGTTTGTTATTTTGTTTGTATATATATATATATATATAACTACAGACGGAACCGTTTCGGCCTTATCGGCTTCATCAGTGTAGTGCTGTGTATATATATATATATATATATAATTAGTTTTTATATATTGTATATTTTTGTTTTTATTTGCTTTTCAAATTTCGGCTCGAAAGTAAGCATTTTTTAAATCTGCATCAAAAGTTAAGTCAGAAAAGGGCTCCTGCGCGTAATATGCCACTGCCCGTTTGGCAGAAACAAACCGTGACGTAAAGTTTACCAAGGGTTTTTGGAGCGTTTTTTCAACTTCTTCGGACCTTAATGAGTTAGACTAGAATTTTTTTGTTAGAAAATCCACTTTTTCAGTTTCTAAAAACCACTGGTTTGAGCACGATCAAAACCTGGTCGAATTTAGGTTTTTTAATGTGATTTTGGATTTTTTTAACTCTGATCATCCAACCTCTCAAATAAAGGACGTGACTGTACTATCGAAACTTTGGTAATTTTTGCCTACTTCCTGTTCGAATTTTGGCTCGAAACTAAGCTTTTTAAAATTTCCATTAAAAAATTTAGTCAGAAAAATGGTATTTTGCGCGTGTAACGTAGCCTGCGAGCAGGCTCTCCTTGGGGTTTGGGGACGCAGAGATGGGGAAAGGATAGCTGTCAGGGAAGGCTGTGTGTTTTGAATGCTACGCGTTCGTCGACGAACGCAGCGTTCTAATTGGTAGAACATGACAGATTCTTACTGTTAACGAATTAAGGAAGTAAAAGCCAACCAGGGAAGCGTCACAATGGTGTCGAATGTGGCATTTGTATCTGAAACTCTAGATCAGCTTTCAGCCAATTCAGACCACCTTTTCAGCTTACAAGCTGAGCAAGGGTAAGATATAAACTCGTTACTTGAGGGGAAAAGACGTCTTGGCTATTATGCCGACTGGATACGGTAAGAGTCATAGCAATGAATGGTAAGATTCAACTACGATCAACAATCGACATTGAAGAAGGTAACTGGTGTTTGTATCTAATCGGACTGTTGGCATTAACCTTGACAGCGTCTCTTTTGGTGGAATTCTTCACAAAATTAATCGGCTCAAACAAATTGCCTATCTTATAGGACCAAGTACTATACACGAGTTCTAACAAACAAGGAGATTTTTGTAGTAAAATGCCAACAGCGTCGCACATCATCGACGACATGGAACCACGGCTTCCCTCTCGATTTGAAGCTTTGAATAAATATCCGGTCGGAATTCTACCAACTTTCCCTGTTCCATATTCAATATGAAAAGAACACTTACCATTCCGACAAAAATTATTTATTTTAGGTTGGTTTCCTCGTTTTTTAGGGTAAGCCATCCACTCTGCGAAAACTCTGCAATATTTCCACCATGTCTATATTTACACTTTAGTCCTCTGTTGTCGGTTCCTATTTTGACATTGCCAGTGTGATGTCTCAGTGGGTGGTATTCAAAACACCCAGCCTTTCGTGCAGGCTGTCTTTTCCATATCCCTGCGCCCTCAATCCCCTAGGTTAGCGTACTCATAGGCTAAGTGTAATATGTCACGGTTCTTTGGCGTTTAGCAAGAGTTTTTTAATCGTTTTTGTACTTCCTAGGACCTTAGTGAGTTAAACATGGGTTGTTTACTGAAAAGTTAATTCTGGTCCTATGCTTGCTATAACTAGAAATTTTTTCTTTCTCCAGTTTACAACTTAAGCCACACTTCTTCATTATTTTGAAAATTTTAATTAGAAAAAAAGAAGATCTCATCAATACCGATTTAAAATTTGTATTAATATTTATACATATCTTAAAAGCAGCATTCCTTTCGCGCATGCTCATTTTGAACCTGTAATATGTGCTGCACATGAACAGGAGAGGAGATTACTATGACCTGGCAAGTCGACTACAAAACTTCCAAATCGGTCAAAATGTTCTTGTTCGTAAATTTCCGCCGTCAAACGTAGCACGAGGACTCTCGACCAAACTAGTGCGTCGCTACACTGGACCCTTCAAGATCATCGACACCACGCCAAATATAAGCTGGAAGAATTCGTAATCTACACACTTTGCGCTTGTGACCCAGGAGATAAAGGTGTTGCATATCACGTCGTTCAATATCTACATACAAAGTCGGGAAAAGCACCCGTCAATGAGGTATGCAAACATCTGTACCAAATATCTCAATCTTCTCGTCAGATCCTAGCAAAAGTTGATAAGGTGCGAGGTCTTACAACACACTGTCGTTACCTGGACTCGAAATGCTAGCCTAGTGGTGGTGCCTACTACGTAATTTTAGATAAAGCCACGTTCCCGCCAATCTCATGCAAAAATCTTTTACGTCGCTGAAGTGCAAGATAACATCACCATGCATTCTTTTGCACCTACCAGGAAAAGATCGAGGCTAACCAGAACGCGTGATTGGTTACCCGTAACAAACACAGTGAAAGGAACAAGCCCATTGCAACTGAACCATCTAACCGACCAATCGATTACGATTCAGATTACCAAACAATTAACACTGATAGAAATTTAGCATCAAACCAACATTAAATAAACTTTTGTGTGTTCGACACATTGACGAAGCTATGACTCTCTGCCGAAAAAAAATGGAATATAGCCGGAAACGCATGCTACTAGCCTACTTCCGCTTGTTCATTTTTATATTTGGAATGTATTGTAAATAAAGCGTTTTTCTGTTGTTGATTTCAGCGCTTAGGCAGCACATATGGACAATCTGCAAGTTAGGTCACCATCTGAGTCTTGGTAGCTCGATGGTTAGAGCGTCTCACCGGTCATCACAGGGTTGCGGGCTCGATTCCGTTCTATTCCAGAATCATCCTCAGGGTAATATGAAATGATAAATTCACATTAATATGAATTTATGATTCCGTTCTAGGGCTCAGAAATCTTTTTTCTGAGTAAACGAGCTTGATGAACGTTCGCTGGTCGTCGGTTATCTATAAGTTATCTATTACATGATTTCATAATTTATCTAATTCTTTCTTATTATGTATTGGATTCTCGCACCATACAAAACCTATCTAGTATTTTTATTCATAATATATATCATTACATATTTCATTTATTATTTTTCTTTTTTTCTTTGTATTGATTACAGACAAATAATGTTAATATTATAATAAATATCCTTAAATTGGTTGCGAACCGTGAAAAGCCTTTGCGTGCCCCATGATACAACGGTTGCCAGAATATTGAATAAAGAAATCAAGATTGGTGATAACCTCTTTTCCAAACTGTAGATACTTTTAGCTAGTTTACCGGTTGTTTTTCCAACGTTTTGAGGGCACGTGTTATGATTTTTCCATATTTCAACTAGTTTTTGAGATACTTAGATTTATGTGATATTCAAAGTAGATAACTTATGAGGTCATATTGTTCACACAATACTTTAAAATCGTTTTTATCTTTAAGATTATTGAACGAAATCATTCGAAATTTTGCATATTGGCACAGGACAGAGACTTAAACATTAAAGAGAAGTTACCAATGATTTCGTTTAATAATCTTAGAGGTATAAACGATTTTAAAGTTTTGTTTAAACAATGGCGTCATACAATATCATATTTGATATCTCATTAATTTAATTTTTTATAGACATCAATTTGAGATCTATTAAATATCTCAACAACTAGGTGAGATATGGAAGAACTG
Source organism: Nanipora kamurai (assembly GCA_036872915.1). Classification (NCBI taxonomy): domain Eukaryota; kingdom Metazoa; phylum Cnidaria; class Anthozoa; order Scleralcyonacea; family Helioporidae; genus Nanipora; species Nanipora kamurai. The sequence continues at coordinate 6,177 of JBAHVQ010160181.1, read as the reverse complement.
TAAGTGAACCTTTTGGCTTATTCCAAAAACCGCAATATAACGTGGTTAAGTGGTATTACTCATCGGCCAAGCAAAATGACGGCAGAGGAACGAGCATTTTGCCTGGCCGAAGATTGCGGGATTTTTACATGGTTTTCTCGAATCTTGATGCAAGAAAATATCTTGTAGAGGTTAGATGGTTCTTTATTCGTGCTTTGAGGAAAAGACAGCTGAACGGCGGCATTATTTGTTGAATAAACTAACATAAATGTCAAACAAATGGCGTTTGAAGAAAGAATATTACTAAAGGAAGGGCTTTCAGGTTACTTCTTGGTACGTAGAGTGTTCGTAAGGTCCGATTAAAATATTTTACTATCCGGGTATAAGTCCATGCATAATTTCCTTAGATCGAGCTTATTTTGTAGCTCGGGAGGGCTTTTGGCGATATTTTCACCACTGAAATTACCCCTAGACTAAGTCTTGTAAGTTGTGTTCACCTGTTCAATTTACATAACAACACGAGAAATTTATTTTGGTTCAGTTTTGAAGTAAATAAAACCCGTTGTCTGTTCAACGCTTAAAAAATCGTTTGGGAAACCAAAAGTTAACGGCAAGCTTCAATTTGGTCTTGGTGATGATATTTTGCTTCCAAAATTGTTGTTGTTTGTGGAAAAGGCTACTCAATAATTCCAGTGCTCTCGAACGTTTTAAACTAGGCTTCAAATTCTGAAGTACTAGAATAAAGTCATAAAACCAATGCAAGACTAGAGGACAATGGTATGATAAAGAGAAAACTTAGATTAGCTGCTTTAAACTTTGATTTTGTTCTTAAACGTAGAAAAAAATTCATATCAAGTCACTTCTAAAAAACTAGAAAATCAATCCCAGAAGAAAAGTTTTTCAGCATCAAACAAATCAAGTACAGATAATAAAGAGATAGCTTCTGAAAAATACATGAAATTTAAGCAAGGGGAAGCCAACCAGTGAAAGTATGTGCATCATGTGGTTTAGATGTTAACAGAGCTTATCCTTGCTTAGGTGCTAGTCCTGACATACTAGTCAGTGATATATGAGGGACCTCACCTCTTGGTATTGGGAGATTGAATGTGCTTATTCAAAAAAAGAATTAAATATTGGAGAATACTACCAAGGTTTTATTTAGGTATGGTAAATGGTATGGCAGATTTAAAAAAAATACCATATTTTGTTACCACCAACTTCAAGGTATCATGACAACACTTAAAATGTAAGCTGCAATGGGCAGATTTTAATGAATACACGGTTACAATGATTCAATGGTTACAATGGTTTAATGGAAAGAATTTTTAACAGTGAAGAGTGGGAACAAGTTATGGTTACTAAGCTAGCAATTTTTTTTTTTATTTTAAGTACACACTAACCCTTTTAAAGAAGTAAATATTGTTGTTTTAAAACATATGTTTGGAGACGTTTTCTTGTAAAATACTGTAGTTTAGTGTTTGTCTTATGTAAATTTACAACATTCGAATTTGCTATAAAAAGGCACTTCTTGTTCTCAATAGGCGGGGGATAAATAAAGTAATGTATGAACCAACAGTAGAAATCCTGTCTAAATTATGTGCTGATGTTATGTGAACTTCTTGTTCAAACAATTCTTAAACTCTTAATCCGAGAAGTTGCCCTTTCATCGTGAACTCACACGGAAGCTATTTTTCTTGTCAAGGTTTCCTCTGGAATTGAAAGCTTTTCTTTCCCATTTAAAATGGGTGGGATATTTAAAGTAATACCATCTGGAAGGTCATTCTCGATATCATACCTACGGTTTGCCGTGACTTGATCCACGTATTCCAAAGGTTGTAGAATACCACAGTCCTCTGTTATCTTTTTATCACTTGTTCTACCTCCATACAGGCTTGGCACAAAACTTTGGGTAACCGTTTGGGGGAATTCCTAACAACTCTTTTCCAGTGTTGTGGTGTTTGTAATTAGAAATTGTGATTGATTGGCTTCAGCGTGAGGATGGCATCTGAATATAAATCTCAGTGCAGTCAATAATAAATCTAGTCTTGGGAAAGGTTGCTTTGAAACAATCAGACGTATTGTCATCGACAAATTAACGGTTTGGCCAGATTGGCAACACTGAGATTTGTTGATGCTGAAAGGTAAGGCAGGTGGTACATATTCCAGAAATATGTAATATTGACAAACCATGGCAGTGTGCAAGATCTTCAACGAGTAGGCCACTGCACAATCTAGCTAGTACCATAAAAAGTTCTTGTTCTGGGCATGTTTATCTTGGTTTGCCACAATTTTGTGTTCCTGCTGAATATGAAAATAGTACTTGTCTCAGATTAATAGTAGATGAGGGTAATCCTTGCCAGAGATGAATATTCAAAGAATATTTTAAATATACCGTAGTCTGGAAAATCAGTGTAAAATTTAAAATCATGATCACTGCCTTTAAACTGTTCTATGCTAAATAACTTATCTTCCATCACCTTCATCTTACTGTCTTATTTCTTTTGCAATAAGTCATATTTAACTTGAAGATGTTGAAGCTTTTGGTCAATATTATCAGCAAGTGACTGTTCTTTCAGTAGATTTTTCATGACCAGCATTTACCATCGAGGAAGTAGACTGATGATGTAATAGGTAAACATCTTGCATGTCTCATTTTCGGGGTCAATTTTCATCACTTTCGCCCCTTGATTTGCATTTGGTTTCATAGTAATTGGAGTGTGGTTGTTATATATTTTCTTTTGTCCAGTAGAGTTGGAAGGACATACTCAGTAATTAGGACTAGGGTTACAAAGGTCTTTGGTTTTCAGGATTTTTAACCATTTGTTCTATAGTAATGGCTCTTGTGGAATCTTGTAAAATCATAATTCCGGATTTCTTTTGCTGTTATTGTGGCAATGTGGCACACAGCATGTCCGTCCACCCCAACTTATTGGTGGTTGGTCTTGGCCTTCCTGCAGTACTTCATTTTCCTTATTCATTTTTTGTGGTTTTGCTTCTCGAGCTCTATAAATTATTTCTAAGCAATGTCCTTCAAGTAAACAAGCTTAAGGTGCTAAGTGACAATGTTTTACAATTCTAAGTGACAATGTTTTACAATTCTAAAGATTTATATTTACATTTATTATTTTATACTATACTATATGTTGATATACAAAACTACTTTGTATATAAACTAAATTTACAGACAAAATGAACTTGTTGAACAATGAGGTGGTTTTCATGTACTCTTTAAATAAGGAATATACAAGTTCACTATTAAATTTTAAATTACTGTATAAATTTCTAAAGCAAAGTTTAGTGATAAGTAAAGAATATATTTACTGTGTAGTTTAAAGGGTGAAAACTTAACTAGTACTCTGCTTTTAATAAATATTATATAAGAAATTTATCCAATACTGTAGCGTAAACCGCTTCGTTTGCTTACGCTGCGCCGTTCGTTTCTTCAAGCTATTCAACAGAATCACGAATCGCTTTCACGACTGTATCTTTCGTTTGTGTTTTTTAAAATCTTTTATAAAAATCTGTATTAGCGTCACTCAGTCTGTCTCTCCTCCCTACATCTCTTCTCACTTTTAACTATATACATAACCATAACGTTCGATCCCCTATCACCAAGTGCCCACCAAGCTTCGAGTCGCGACGCTCAAGGCTCGGCTTGCAATAACTCTTTGTGCAAGGTGTTACATGATACTTCCCATAATTAACCAAGTTTGTCACTGTCAGTTCTTTGTCTTCAGTGTTCCCAATAAACAATCAGTGTCCCGATTACTATTTTAATGTTAAATTATTCTAAATATTGTACTATAAACTATTCTACCACAAATACCTAAGAATTTTAAGCCGTCTTTAAAACGTCCTACGGCAATGAAATTATTGAGAAACCTCTTCCACAGACAAAAAGAACTTTCGAAGCAAAATATCAACACGAAGACAAAACTGAAGCTTGTCGTTAACTTTTGCTTTCCCAAACGTTTTAAGCGTTCACAAGGTGACGGGTTTTATTCGCACCTAAAATGAACCAAAACTAATCTCTCGTGTTGTTATGTAAATTGAACAACTTATCACAAGACTAAGGCAACTGCAGTGGTGAAAATATCACCAAAAGTTCCCCCGAGCCATGAAATATGTCCGATCTAGAGAAATTTTGCATCGATTGATACTCCTGCAAGAAAATATTTTCTGCATAAACCACTTAACCACAATGCATTGCGGTTCTTGGGATAAGGTAAAAGGTCCGTTGACATTGCCCTTTATTTTATGAGATCTTGTAAAAAAAAAGATAAACTTAACTTAGGAGTCATCTGGATATTAAATCGGTCAAGCTTTGTTATGTCGTTGACACTTTCACTGTCTTCTATCTCTTTTTTAGTTTTTGATCTCGAATCAAATTCTTCCGGTCCCTCACCATTTAGCAATAGACAAGATCAGTTTTTAGCTTAGCAGTATCATGTATTGCTTTGTAAAGGACGTCTTTCCTTTGATCTTTTTCACCTAGGGCTCTCTCCCGATAATCATCTGAAAAGAGACTCTATTGTTGTATCTTAGTTGCATCGTTTCCTTTTGGGTTTAGCGTACCTCATAATTCTCTTAACTTTGGCTCAGATATAGTTGTAACATTTTAATTCTCCCCGCATTTTCGTGCAGTCTGTTGTAAAGTCTATTAACATAGTTCTCCACGGTCTCTTCAGTAAATAAATGTACTTATGTAGTTTTCGAAACTATACTGTCAACATGATCCATTGATTTCAACACAGGTATACAAGCGGTTTGTCTAATTCACTACTTAAACGGTCTAAATCAGCGGTATGTTCTCTTTTAATTTTGAGTGTGCTCTCCATTGATTTCAACTCTTTAAACTCCAAAAGCATTTTCTTGGTCATTTCGACTACCTCATGCGGTTTCGATATAATATAGTAGCTCGGTTGATCGTCAGTGTTGTTCGTAACATTTATTATATTATCAGTTTAAATCCTAGTGTCTTTTACAACTTCTTTAACTCATTACCGTCCGAGGAAATTGAAAAAACAATCCAGAAACTTTTGCGTATAAAACCTTCATGTCACAGTTTGTTTGCACAGCAACGAATCGTGACTATACTGCGCGCAATAAAGATCTTTGCAGATTCAATTTATTATGAAGATTTAAAAAACTTGTTTTCGAGCCGAGATTCGAACAGGAAGTATCTCAAAAAAACAAATGTTTTCGTAGTACACCGATGACTTATATTTGACGGGTCGGACCGAATAGAGTTAAATTAAGCACCTTTAGGCCGTTGGCTTACCTGCGATCCGAAGCTTAGAACATGGGTTTTGTTGCACACCTCTCTAAACTAGAAAGTTATTCAACACTCTGATAGACTAAAATACGCTGAATCCAAATCTGAAAATTTCTTGCGGGTTCATCCAGCAGTTTTCTTAAATTTGAAGATCGAAATTTTCCAACTTCCGGTTATGCGATTGTGTAGACCGATCAGATCCTTACTAGATGACATAACTCAAAAGGATTACTCTCGGAAACAGTCTTAACGAGCCCTACAGTGATACAAAAATTAGAGTGCTGCGTCGGCAGTATTGAACGGCTATGTAGATAGTCAAAAGGTTTGAGAAACTGCCGGAACATAAGAATGATTCAAGTGACGTTTCGAGCGAAGGCCCTTCGTCGGAGTGAAACGCCGTTGACGTTTCACTGTCATATTGTTTATAATATATTGTATGTATAATTTATTCATCTTCACTTATCGAAATTATTTGATTTGTGCATAACCACATGTAAATAGCACACGCTGAACGTTTAGACAGGCATTGAAATGAGTAAATGCTAAACATAGGCAGGAGTGTGGGATGCTGAAAAGGACGAAATCATTCAAAGGACCAAGTCTAACCTTCATTGTCACCTTTCAAGATGGACAAGCTAAAGCAACACCTGATCTTGACTTCGAGTGATTGTAACTTAGGAGAACCATAGAAGAGGTCGAGACAAGCAATGGTTGGTAAATGAGGGTCTGCGGGAAAAACATGGCTCAAAAGGAAAAATGCTGTGCTTTCCTTTACACATAATGGCACGGATATTCATAATGCCGGAGACTGATAGGTAAACAGGAAATATTTTGTAATTAATATGATGGGACAGGTTGTACGGAGCATGGATAATTCAACATCCAGTGGATACCTCGCTATATGTGCCAAATAAATCTTATCT
>JBAHVQ010160157.1:0-22225 GCA_036872915.1 Nanipora kamurai | reverse complement strand
GGTATGGTTCGTCGCTCGGAGTAGCATTAACATCATTATTCTTCACCCGAGTTCATCTTCTACTCTAGCAAGTTACTAGTCTGTTTGGCTGCTTTCTTTATGCTCAACATTTCTAACGTGGCGCAAGGCAATGATGAAGAACTTTCTTTTATCGTTTGAAGAATGTCTTGCGTGGATTGAACAGATTGGCTCAATTTATACCAGAGTCTATTTGCCCATATTTATCTGATTTATACACTGAATTATCAGAGGAACTATCAGATATCATGCATTGGAGTCCTGCGCGATCGTCCTAACGGCATATTCAAAATGTATCAGCAATCTCTCTGGTTCTGGCCAATTTCCAGGGTACTTTGACGCTCCGAATGATGAGGGGGCAGGGGAGCTTTGCCGGCTCCGAAATTTAATGGAAAATAGTACGATAAGCGATGAAGGGAAAGCTGTTTCTTTTATTTAGCGATTACTCGAAGTTCAACAATAAAATAAACAACTTTTGAGGCTAAAATCACGAATAGTTACATTTCATGATAATTTAGTACTTTGAAACGATCAATTCACTTTTAACCTACACTGCTGAAGTCAACTGAAAAAGTTGACTCGAGCGGGATTTGAACTCGCACCTTCGGGAATTCGGTCCGCCGCTCTACCTGTTGAGCTATCAAGCCACAGGGAGTGGAGGCGAGTTACTACCCAATTTAAGTGTACGAGATATTCTCGCAACAACTTAACGTTATCCGCGAGGATGAATGTGCAGTGTTTCAATTCTATTTCAGAATCATCCTCAGGCTAATATGAAACAATAAATTCGCATTTAACCCTGAGGATGATTCTGAAATAGAATTGAATTATTGCAACACTGCACATCCATCCTCGTGGATAGCGTTAAGTTCGATAGCTCAACAGGTAGAGCAGCGGACCGGATTCCCGAAGGTGCGAGTTCAAGTCCCGCTCGAATCAACTTTTTCAGTTGACTTCAGCAGTGTAGGTTAAATGTGAATTTATCGTTTCATATTACCCTGAGGATGATTCTGAAATTAGTACTTTGAAACTATTGAAACCGCAAACACTCAATAAAACTACAGCTCCCCAGGTCTCTCTAACGGATGTACCATACATAAACAAATTTTGCAATCTTTATCCCCCCGGGGTACGGACTGAAGGTATTGATCGAAAACCATTCCCTTAGGGCCCGGAAATTCAGAATATAAGAATTTATAAAATAGGTGGTGTCTTACGCAAGGTGTGATTCGTCAACTACCGTGTATGTGCATGAGGCTATGCAAACACAGTTCTGGTGTCACCATTATTCGCCACGATGCGCTTTTTTCTTCTCAGGATATGAAGAAATGAACACTGAGGATGAACATCGTTTGCTTTAAAAGTCCCCGTGGACGGTGAACGTTATTGAACATACGATGTTGATGTTTGGCAAGTTATATAGCAGCGATCCCCACTATCACGGTGTACTGGAATAGTTATTGTGCACTTTGTTCGCTTCGATTTGGTCGGGGGGTTGTGCTCCTACGAGAGGAGTCGGACCTGTGTTGCACTAGCGGTTTAAGTCATGATCCCATCCGAGAATTGACCTGGTGCTCGTAAATACTTTTTGGTTCCCATCACAAAATTGAAGATGCTTAACAACATTTTGTGAAATACATGGACAGTATCTAAGTGTGTAGAGGAGCTGAAATAATGTACGATTGTGAACTTGTAAGTTGTATCGAGTTTGACCATTGAAGTTATAATTTATTAATATCGAGCCGAGTCTGGATACCATCACAGTGAAAAATTTCATGAATTAAAGTTACCGGTCAACCGTAGAAAGCTCTTGCTGCCAGCCAACAGGCGAGCAAGCGTTACGTTGTTTTTTCAGCTCTTGTACCAGTTGCCCCCGACAGTACTGTTCATTGTCCCTGCCTACATTCTTGGGTCATAGGAAGGATTGGCTTGAATATAAGTCTGTATGGAAGCAGTTAGCTGAGAATGCTTATTCAAATAAAACAGCATTAGCTCACGAACTGAAAAGATCTGTGAAGGGAGAAGCGAGTCAACGAATAAAATCGGTATATATCACCAAGCTGGAGGCCTATTTAACAATGTGGAAGAATTGGAAGCGTGTTGTAACGACACTAGTACAACTGTACAGGCAGCGCTGGAAGATCTGCATAAGCTTAAACCTGTCTCGGAAGAGGATTACAGGGTGCTGGTTGAGTTTGTGGGTGTGATGGAGTCATCCTACAGTCAGCTTGAAGAGCCAAACAGGTTGAACACTCTTACAATGAGAGATGTTAATTTTGTGAATGGACCCTTGCCAAGCCATTTAAAAGTTGAATGGTTTGGTAAGTGCCATAATATAAGTGAGACGGAAAAAATTGAACCATTCAAGCATTTTATGAGGTTCCTAGAACGTGAAAGAGAGGCAGTGGAAAGATTAGCTGAGAACCAACCAAGGAGAAAGAGAATTCCTAACTCCTATAGAGAAAATGACCATCGTGGTAATTGTGGCGACAGATCCAGTCAGGGCATCAAGCAGTTTTATCAGTGTGCTGTCCATAGAAGACTCGATAAAACGTTCTAAATCCGAGTGCAAGGAATTTCAGAAATTGCCCGTCACTGGCGCTGGTGGGAAGTACGAAGTCCTAAAACAGGTGAAGGACTGTTTCATTTGCTTTGAAAATCACATGAAACAAAGATGCCCCAACAAGAAACCTTGTTCGACGAGTTCCCAAGAGCCAATGAGAAACAAGAAAGGGGAAGTACGCCCGGAAAATTCCACCTAGTGGAAATTAGGCTTAAGAGTGTGAGAGAACTCTCAAGAAGTTGTGTAAGTCCTCGACCATCGGTCTCGGGCTCGCACAACAGCTTTCGAGTTCTCTCAAACCCTGATTCGTCGGATCCGGCTATGAAACAAGGCAAAACAGATTCTTTTTCTTAATCAGATTTTGCTACTAGCAATGAAGAAAACACCGTGTTTGTCGCGTAATTCTAACTCATGCCGAAAGAAAATTCTCTACTACACCGTAAAAAAACTCTTAACATGAAAAAAAAATTCTCAATCGAGAAAATTTTCTCGACAGGAAAAAAAATCCTACCTGTCAAAAAAATCTCGGCGTGAAAACAAAATCGACCCAGAAAAATTTCTCAACGTTAAAAAAGTTCTCGACCGTATGAAAAGATGAGACCGAGCTTAAAAAAAATTCTCAACCGGAAAATATTGTTTTCGACCTATAAAAATTTCTTTTTTGACCGAAAAAACATTTCTCAATCACTTTTATCCTGTATGGCATTCCATATTGATGGGGTAATTACTCCGGGTGCTGAAGGGGATACAGAAAACTATTAATGTCAAATTGTTAATTAGTAATGGTATTTTTTGCTATGTTAAGCAGACAAGGTGAAAGAAAGTAAAACTTAGACATGGGCAAAATCTGGTGCCAGCAGACAATTTTATGAAATAGAGTAAAAAGCAAATCCCGAAAAACAATGACATCTTGAAAACCTAAAGATATAAGTTAATAACAAGACGACGACTTTCATTCGTCGTCTTGTTATTAACTCATATCTTGAGTTTTCAAGATGTCATTGTTTTTCGGGATTTGCTTTTTACTCTATTAGATATGGGCCCCAGGTAATACTTAAATATTACAAGAAAATGAAAGTATCCATAGAATAACAAATTGTAAACTCAAGATTCAATTTAAACAACACAACAAAAGTTGAATAAAGGTGATATTTGGCGGTAAATTTCCATTATCCATTATTTGTATAAATGTATTCGGAATCTCATAGCTACCTTTCAGTACCAATTCAAAGCGGGAAATTAGTGTGCAACGGGATATTCTTGCTAAATTTCAACGGTTACTGCACCTCAAACCGTCGCAAAACAACAATACGCTTTTTAAGTTGATATGGAAAAGATTTTGTCTTATAACATTGATTTGGACTAGCAAAAACAGTAAATTAAGCCAACAATAGTGCACAGTCCTTATTATGGATTCTTAAAGGGCACATGAACACAGAACTACAATATTGAACAAATCGTGCCGCCTGTTTCAGCAGACCCGGGCCATGGACGGGAAACTAAAGTCTAATTCAGAGTGACCTTGTCGCTTTGGTCAAATCATACTTTAATATAGGTGTTTTTTATCGCGCGAAACTTTATTCGCCAGGGTTTGCAGTGAGCATGCGCACTTGACATAAGAGTAGCGAAAAAAGTCGCTTTTCACCGACCTCGATGTAACTGAGTTGCGCATAGACACTGATCTTCATATAAACTGGAGAGATGCAACATGATCATTCCCGAAATCACTGCGAACATCACAAAAACGTCCCACCCCCACTACTTTTAGAATGGGTCGTCCGGAAATCCGCCATATTTTTGGTAACAACAAAATTGACCCGATGTCCATTCAGTGTTCCGTATTTGACTATGCTTGGTTAAAACTTCATTCCCAGGGAATTTTACCTCCACGGTGGAAGGTCGGCAAAAATGGCCCTCTGCTGGTCAATTCTATAATCCGATTGCTAATCGTGGGTTAAAATTTAATCGGCTCTTTTGTTTGGCATGTTCTGCGTAGTGATTTTAGTACAAACTTTCTAGGAGAAAAGCATTCTATATTTGTATTATATCTGAACAGAAACTTTAGATGTCCACTCCTACGTTTGGGGTATTTCTTCCACAAAGTTTACACTAATCCTGGATTAACTTAATCACCTTTTGAGCAAACGGGCCCATGTGTTTAATATATTCATCTAAATTTAGGTGCTACGTATCTCCTCATAGTAATCGCTTTGGTTACAGGCAAGGTACACATTTACAATTTGTTTATGACGTTTGTAAACGAAAGTGAAGATTTATGGCGAATTATGGAGGCTAATAGCTTTTATAACGGATTTTCTACACGTGCAAGCTTGGAGAATTCATTATTCAAGCCAATAAACAAAGTAATGGCAAACAAACTGAGACCACATAAATTATGAAATTAAAAACACTCAGAATTTCTAGATGTGAGGTGATCGGCCAATGACAGGGCCATTTTGCCGACCTTTCGCTTTGGAGCAAAATGCCCTGGGAACGAGGTTGGCTCGTTTAATAAATGATGTAATTAGACCAAACTCGTTTGTAGTTATTCCTTTACATTCTAAGATACTTTACTCAAAACTGGAACGTATGCCTGTGCACCTAAAAGACATCTCTCTCCCGCCTGATAGTTCATTACGTCACGATCATGTGTTTCATATAATTATCATAATTACACTGTAGCGTGCGGCCCTGTGGGGATTGTAATCGTATGTTGTGTAGTCGTGATTATGCAAATTGACGTATCTATGTATGTAAATAGCGTGTGCACTGCGTTTATGACAGTTGCTGTTGAGTTTTCATCCTATAAGGAACACCAGCCGTTGTCGTGTGCATTTCTTCACGGCTTGGACGGCAATATCATCCTCAACCCACTCACAAAAACAATCCGCCTCAGCATCGGCGCAAAACGTTACAACAACATCCAGTCTAGATAGAGATCACTGGTGCCACCCATGACAATAATATTTTAAAAATAGCTGACGACATTCTGAAGTTACAAAAGAAACATTCTTGATCATACATTAAATTTCTTATGAGAAGTTCAAACCCTTTTCTATTGACATTTAGTTTTAGTGAATATTCCGCCTCCCAAGAATTCGTAGTCCACTAAAAGTCACTTTTGTTATATGTATTTCAATAACAACGATAAATTAAACCAAATTAATATAATCACAGTCACACATTCGATCACAGCCTTGTAATCACTCCGAAAACCCGACTCCCCTCTCTCGCTCTTCCCTTCTCTGCCTCTTCCGCCGCAATTGTATCTTCTCGCCTATGATTGGCTTTCGTCATCTCATCCCCTAATCAATCAGCACCCCTATAATTTTATTTTTAATTAAGTAATTACCCCGCAGTCTCCGACATAGTAGTACCTTGTCCAACACAAAATTTTTTTCTGTACTTCATTTATTGCTTTCTTCTTCGAAGTAACCGCAACAAAATTTTTCTCACAGATCCTCTTCTATTGACTGTAGTCATTTTGAAAACCTAGCAATTTTTTATTTTGGCGCCAGAAGATCAGCCCGCTGTGAAAATTAAGAAGCGCCCGATCGAACATTATGGCGGCGAAAATAGGCACTTTGCGCGACAACGGCCTTAAAAAGTAAGCCATGATCCTATTTATAACCCGCACCCAAATTATGACCCAGGACCCGTGCTGGCTCTCGGCGGCCCTGACTATTTTATTCTGGCTAACGCGAGACAATTTTACTCGTTAAGGCAATGGACAGACGTTTCGTTAAGAAAGGAACTGAACACACTCGGCTTCGCCTCGTGTCTATATATCCCAATACGGAATGGCTATTCATTTTGTAAACATTACATATTAGATAATATATACTATATATACTATATATATATATACATATATATATATATATGTGTGTGTGTGTGTGTGTGTGTGTCTGTGTATGTATTTATAATGTCACTTACCTCAAAAAGTCACTACAGCCTGTTTCATCTTCTGAATGAATCTTCAGGTGACTCTGAGTCTTCTTTCAGAAGATGAAACAGGCTGTAGTGAATTTTTGAGGTAAGTGACATAATACTATTTGCTCTATCTGTTCGGTATTGAGCCCTCTTTGTATTCGTAAACCAAAACGTTCACGTATATGTATATATATATACACGTTTCGGGGACCAGCCTCTCAGGCGACTGTCCGTGAAAGGTACGTATGTATACTGTCAAGTTTTAATAAAAGGATCCAGGATGGATTGCAACATTCGCAAAGGAATCGTAAGCAGCAGTTTAGGTCTTGGGGATCATTACATATGCCAAGGCGAAGAATCGTATGCAAATATAGGTCTACAGGAGGATTACAGCTATGATTTAACCAATTATTTTTAGACTTTGATATCGTCTCAAACACCAGGACCCCACGGAGGCTGAGGCTTAATACTGTTTTCTGAGTTCCTTTATGCCAGTTGCATTAACCTCACTTACTTTAGGTGCGATTTATTTACAAATAAAAAAGGAATAGCCAATGTTGACGTGGCCTTAGACGAAGGCGTAGGTATTGATGCAAATGTATTAGGGATCGGTTATCACACGTATACACATTTTGAGGAAAAAGTGTTATCGTTACCCGCAAGACAAGGTTTTGGGCTAAAACATTCGGAAGGAATTGAAAAACCTCGCCATCTTTTGATAAATCCAAGTCCCTTTAAATCAAACAACAAACTTGTGCATTATTCATCCTGAAAAACTCAGTTGAGTCGATTCACTACTCTGAAGGTATGGAAATACCCATATTGGATAAAAACCGAGCCACCAACCAATCCTGAAGAATGATGATTTCAAAGTCTTTGGGAACTCTTCAACGACACTCAAGAGAGGTCATGCAAAACTGTATTTTCTTTTACAATGAAAAAAAGGTGCAACGAGTCAATTGTTCTTTATCAATACAGGTACAAGATATTTGCGGTAAACTATGATGCTTCAAAATGAGCAATTACCGAGCTGTGAGTACATTACGAAGATCAAGATGACTATACAAAGATTTGTGAAAATAATGTTAACTATTATGCATCATGAAGATATATCAGAACTAAATTTAATCTAAATCTTAAAGGCAGTGTTCAGGTATACTAGGTGTTTATATACTGCCTCAATAATTTTGCATAAAAACAATTACTCGCGACCGTTATATCGAAATGACGATAAATGCCCCCAGAGATGCTGGTCATGACATTAAACACAGAACAAGTGCATATGTAGATGCTGAGTAGCTCAGTCATTACTCGGGCTACCGAAGGTAGGCCGAGTCATAAAATGACGCGTGGGCGCCACGAAGTCTTTAAACCAATGAAATTCTTGTTAGGATCGTTTCTCGCGCGGGTTTCACGAATATCAATCAAGCAGGTGAAACATACTAAAACTCCATCTGAATAGTTGATGAGTTTTGCCGAGAGTTTTGCGCTGAAGTGATGAAGCCCAAGTCGCTTTCAGTAGCCCGAGTAAACGCTTGAGCAGGCGTCTTGTTAAATATTAAAAACACAGCAACAATCTTACTGACTGGTGTTGGACGTCGATTTCATTTGCATTTCCTACTATGAATAATAATAGATTACATAATAATCGTAATAACAATAATAATAATAATAATAATAATAATAATAATAATAATAATAATAATAATAAAAATAATAATAATATTTTGACAGGTTAACTTGGTCAGCTGGTTATTAAGAACAGCGCTGCTATCAATCAAGGACTTTAGACAATAAATTTTATTCATGAGGTGGAAAATGGTCATGGCTTTTACTTGTAACTTACTTCTGTTCACTCAATAAGTACTTTTTTACAAAGTTCTTTAGCCTCTAAATTAACTTTTGGAAGATAACTGAAAAATTTAAACCTTTGAATCTTGTTTTTGATGCTGATGTGAGCAACTGGTTTTCTGTTATCTATGGGAATGAAATATGTTTATGAAAAAAATGCCACAAATTATTATTAATGGCATATTTTATTTAGATGATAAAATACAAATAAAATGAATGGACTAATTCGATGAATGATTCATTGCATGGCGATATTAAAAGTTAATTAAAGTAAGACAATGAACTATGAAAGGACTGTTAAAACGTTTATCAATTTTATTAAAGATCCAAGTTTAAAACCATAGAAGTAATTCCAACGGATTATATTTGATAGTTGTATCAAGGCCATGCCACATCGGAGACCTTTCATTCCTTCCATACGCGGCCTTACCAGCTCCATCATTGTGTGGCGGTTTCAATTAACTATGGCAAAATATTTCTAAATGTTTACGAGACCTTTATACCATCAACGGTCGAACATCTTGTGACTATGTAACTAAAGTAAACATATCTACTAGCAAAATGACAGAATGCGTGAAATATGTTGTAAATTGGGATATGAAGAAAGGTTCAGTAAAACATTCAATACGTGGATACATTCTAAGGTCAATCAATCATCCAATGAGCTAACAGAACCGACACGAGCAAAACAAATCCAACAACCCAAGGGAAAGAAAAAGGAATAGATTTAGAAAACTTTGATATCTCACACTCACACTGTACCTTGAAAGACTTTGCCTGTTCTATCCATCGACGCGATGGGGGTAACTTTCCCAATTTACAATCAGCCAACATGTTTTCAAACATGTCCCTGGCATCGACGAATTTTTTCTTTCTAAGATATAATGAAGCCAACAAAAACTTTGCCCCTACGGAATTTGAAAGCAACCGTGTTGCTCTTTCGACTTCGCCACTTTCTATAAATATATCGGCCTTATAGCTAAGAGCGTAGCTTAACCCGATGTTATGTTGGTTGTAATTATAAATTTCCTCCGCTCTCTTAACAAGACTCATTGCGGCGGAGATCTGCTGCAACTCTTTGCACACCGCGGCGTACGTTATCAAAACGCTTGCGACTTTGATATGATTCTTGCCTAAAACGTTTTCGTAGATCTTCAATGCTTCAGCGTGAAACTCTTTAGAAGATCTCAAAAGTTCAGCCTTCCTAGCCACATCATCTTCCCTGTCAGCACAGGAGAGGTAAATTTTTCCGGAATCACAAATGGCTTCTCCTCTTTTTAAATCCCAATTAACAGTTCTCTTCTGAGCAATTCGGCGTGCGGCGTCCACAGATTCTTTTGCTCTCTCCATATCATACTTATCGCGATAAACAAACGAAAGTTCACAAAGCCTTGGAACAATTTCTTCAGGCTCTTCTTCATCACAGGCTTTCTTCATAATGACTATCGACTCCTTCATTTCCTGTACGGCAAGGTCGAATTTCTGAAGGAGTTTATGCGTCCATGATAAGATCTTCAATACTGATGACTTCAGTGCTAACCACTTTTTACCAACTTGGTCTTCGGTTATGGCAAAAGCTTGTTTCAAGATTTTCTCACTTTCCTCCAACTGATGCAATTCTCTGAAGTAAAATCCAAGATTTGCCAAAAGATAGCAATATTTGATGCTCTTCAACTGTAATTCTTGAGCAATTTCGTGAGCGTTCTCCAAGTATTTGATACATTGAAAGTCAGTTACACCTGAAACATGATTAAGACATTGGGCAACATTGACCGACATGGTCACAAATTCTTCCGACATATTCCAATTCTTGGACTTGCCATAGGCAAAGAACGATGAGAGATGGTGACTCATTAAAATCATCAAAGCCACACTATCGGGATGACCTGAACTCCGTAAAGCCGGTTCCAAGCTGGCATTAACGGACTGCAGCAGGTTAACAAATTTATTTCGTAGTTTTACTTCATTCATACGGGCATCTCTCTCATCTCTCGCGTATTTGAATGCTTTGCTCATCACCTGATGGTACTTTATGGTTCTAATCTCCCTAAAACCCGAGCAGCCACTCGACAGCAAAGAACAACCAGAGATCTCGGCTTCAATTTCTATGCATGGAATATCACTGGGCAGGCAGGATTTAACGTAATTGGAAACAATAGCAAGAGGAACTGGATCTACGCTACAGTACGACAGAAAGTCAAACGTGAATCGTAAGCATTCATTACGTTCTGCCATGCGCTTGGCAGCTAATCTTGCGGCGACCGCCATGGAATTGGGATAGGCACTGAATGTCGTGAAGGCTTGATATTTCATCTGATCGTCTTGTTCGCGAAGTATTTCGATGAATTCTTTCCAGGAAAACTTGCTTGTTGTGTCTGCAATTATTTTCCCGACATATGTGGCTGCGCAAGCAAGAGAGAGTGGGAAATACCCCAATTCTTCCGCTAGTTTAACAGCAAAATCATCCACTTTAATACCGCTAACTTCTTGAAGCAGATCCAGTGCATCCTCTTTATCCATACCACCACCTAGACAATACTTTTTGGCATATTCGTGGCATATCGGCACAATATCGTTATCTTGTGACGTCACTAGAATCCTCCCTCGACCCCAGTCTTTGCTACCGGGTTTCGGAAAGATACGGTTAATCTCTTCGTCGTGGAACACGTTGTCGAGAATAAGAAGCCATTCCCCAGGGTACTGTTGCAGAAACTTTTTTAACTTGTGAACACAAAACTCTGCGAGGTCCACATCTTGGTATCCTTCAGTCTTATCTGGTGTCATCTTTAGTCCTAACTTACTTGCCACATCTCGGACTGATTTAAGGAAAGACAGCACTGAATCAGCCTTCAGCGTCAACACTAGCCGAGAATTGCTTTCAAAGCTTGACGTAGCTTTTGAGAACCGATCACCAAACTGTCGCGCCAACTCCGTCTTACCTGCCCCTGGAGGACCAATGAGAAAAAGCGTTGTCACAACATCCTCATCAGAATGACCTCCCAAATTCTCATATATTGAATTCAAGGTGCTTAGTTCTTTTTTTCTTGTCTGACATTTGTGGAATGGCTTTCCAGGAAGAATAAGCAATGAAGACGCACGGATCTGAAAAAGAAGCGAAGTAACGCTTAGAAATTTTACATGAAAAAGGACGCTGTGCTCTGTGAACAAGAAGATAAAAACCAAACCAAAAAGACTCCATAGATCGAAGAATTAGAAGTGTGTTTGTTATTGTTCTTCTCGAATATTTTATGCAATAATTTGTTATTCAATGTGTTTCGTATGTGTTTGTAAGTGTAAGTCATTCTTATTAGGTCGACAACAATAAACAATGTAAAATGGAGCTTCCGTGCGACACCAAATATGAGATAGCAAGATTTGGTCCTAAGAGATTAGGAGTCAGAGTTGAGTCAGTTATCTGTTCAGTTAGTTCGTTTATTCGGTGGTTTACTTGTCAGTACAATTGTTTTTAATAAAGAAATTTTAATCAAAGATACAGTCCTCGATCGTATTTATATAACCAGCCGAAGTGCAAGGACTAAAACGCAAAGTAGAAAAGAGGCAAAGGTTCTAAAATTTCAAAAGCAAGCAACCAGCTTTGAATGTGCAAATTAAAGAGTTTGGAATTTACTAGAAATTATATCCAAAGCTTAGGCTAATTTCTGGATCAAAATTTAGTCACTCGACGCTCTGATGTCGTTTTTAGGTTCGTGCGGTCAGAAACTTCAAGAAATCTCAGTTGCAATTTTTAGATTCTGGAATTTCTAATTAGTACTTAAAGTGTTCACGAAACGAAACTCAAGTTCTCCACGGATGAACGGGCTCTTTAATTGATGAAGAATGACGTTGACCACACTTCTATATCTTGCTTAAGTTGTCCAATGATGTGTCTGAGACTATCAATACAACAACTCTTTACTCTACATGCGGTGGTAGATAAAGTGTGTGCCAAAAAACGCTACCTTAGTCATGTATCGTTAATATTCTTACAAGTTATCTTTTGTAAAGGAAGTTATTTGTGAAGAAAGATTATTGTAATTTATTATAATTTATAACAGGTAGCGTTTTTTATACATGGTATATAAATAAATACATGGTGGTGTGGCATTATGTCACTACATCCCTTCTAACCTCAAATAGTTTCTAGTTCCGTGTTTTATGTTCGAATTACCTTATCGAAATGAATATTAACTGCTCGATTACTCTAGATCTGAATTATTATAACTTTCTGTACATGTTCACTCACGAGACAAAGTAGTCTGGCTGTTGCCTGTTTCTTTTCGGCCTTCCTCTCCTCTTCTCTCTCTCTTTTTTTTCTTTTCATTACCCTTGCTTTCAGCATTACTCTCTTTTGAATCTTAAATACTGAGCGAATGTACAGAATTCAGAACTGTTAAATGGAGGGCTGTTGTCGGATTTAGCTATTTCTGGTATAACATGTGTCAAAAATATTTTATCTAGATGAGGAATGACGGACGTGTGGGAGAGCGACTCGAGGATTTACATTTCGGGATAACGACTTTAATCATCAATTACTACAAGCAGGTAGTCACCAGAAGGAAAGGGACCACAAAAACCAACGAAAAATCTGTCATGGCGTTTCTGTTATGCGGCAGGTTGTGCAGTAGCTGATCTTTTCCTCGAACATTTTACCATGTTTGGAAACCAGACCTTTTCTCTCAACAGTTGTTTTTTCTAGGTGATTCCTTGGTGCCTTTCATGAGCGATGTCGATTGTGTGGTGTTGAAGGATTGATGGGATGACAATGTAGATTTCACAATGGAGGAGGGAAGCATCTTGGTTCACGGTCAACTCTTTCTGGGTTTTATTGAATGGCTGGATTAGCTTTCGATTAACGGATGTTAGCCTTCGTCTTGTGCCAATTTCATGTTTGCACAGTTGGTACGCCTGGTTAAAGGGTGGGACTAGTTTTTGTAGCTTTGTAGATTTAACCAATATTCATTGACTTTGGAAATGAATGGAGAGAGAAAAAGTTTACACATTCTTCTGCATGTTTAGCGGGTGTCTTGAGATGTAAGCAAACTCAATCTACAGAGCGTAGGGTGTAGGTGTTTGAGATGTAATCAGCTGAATTCTGAACACCAGGACAATATTTCGCTTCGAATAGGCAAGGGTGTAACTTCAAGGACCATCTCTCAAATCTGGCTGGTTATTTACTGGTAGGATCGTTGAATAAGCGTTCGAGTGGCTGGTGATCAGTGATGACACGAAATTCTGTGCTGTAGAGATACAGGCGGTATTTGGTACACGCCCAAACGATGACTGGGGCCTCTCGTTCGATTTGGAAATATCTTGTTTCAACAGGAGTGAGTGTTCTGTTTGCATGGCTGACAACTCGAGACGATTTATCTGGATCGTGTGGAGTTTGGATGATCGAGCCAAGGCCAACCGGGCTTCCATCAAATAACGAAGACCGCTGTACCACTTTCGTTGTCATTATAGGCCATTTTGGTTTCACTAGTTAGCTTTACTTTGATGGTATCTAATACTTGTTGCTCTGTGGACGTCCATTTCCACTTGGCGTTGTTCTTGGTTAACTCGCACAGGGATTGTGCGAGGGCAGCAAGATTGGGGATGAATCTAGCGCAAATATTTACCATTCCAAGGAGACTTCATACTTCCATTGGGTTTGACGGTGGCTTTGCTAACTTGATAACTTCAACTTTACGAAGGTCTGCAGAAATACTTTCGGTAGAAAATTTATAACCGAAATAGTCGATGCTGCTTTTATTGAATTCGCATTTAGCTTTATTAAGTGTAAGTTTGCGCCTGCTTATATGTTGCAGTGTTGTGTTGAGGTTCCTGTCATATTCCTCTTGACTTTTACCATAGATCAAAATACCGTCACTAATGTTCAATGTTCCAAAGATACCTTTCAGGCTTTCCCTGACTACATTTTGAAGTGTCGCAGCGGCTGATATAATTCCGAAGCTATCTATAACGACGAAGGCCTAGGTGGGTAATAAATGTGGTAATGTGGCGGGATTTTTCAGCGAGCTTTATTTGGTGGTAACCTTGCTTTAGATCTAATTTTGAGAATACGCACCCTTTGCTAAGATCGGTTTGAATTGCTGTGTCTTCAATGGTGAGAGTGATGTGGCGTTCACGTTTTACGGCTAATTCTTAAGGGTGCATTCGATGTTCTTTGTCAGTAAGAAATACGCTGATAATGACTACAGCTTTTTCGAACTCATCTTCAGGCCCGTTTTGAGCGTCGGTGAATGACCCGAATGTCATATACTTCAGTTCCACCTAAATGAAGAAGTAATGCTTGCTTTCGCTTTTTCGTAGATATATCCATTGCCAACATTAAGTTGTTGAATCGTTGCAACCACTTCTTCCATCGGATGTCCGTTGACGATGTCGCTTGGTCGGTATGTACAATGGACGGCTCAAAGTTTGGAATAGGTTTTGACATGTCGTGCACACATTTACTTACTTAATTATCACTTATTTACTGGGCCCGAGGGAAACAGTGTGTTTTGTGGCCCCGAGACCGCCGTTGTTGCCAGAGGCGATGCGGAGGGCAACAACGGCGATCGAGGGGTCACAAAACACACTGCTTTCCCGAGGGCACAGTAAATAAGTGTTTTATTATATATCAATAGTCAAAGAAACAAAGTAAAGAACAAGTGAACAAGCGAAAATTTCAATTTCAATAAAGTTATCAAATGTTTAAAAAGCATCCAATTTATGTGAAAAAGTACACAACGTCGTCCAAAGGTCGTGTCTTCACGTGATGGCGCACGTGATTTTGTTCGTTATTCCCCGGTCGATAACGTATTGTTTCCTTCTCGCGCTGTCTCTCATGTGATACGCTCTCGACCAATGAAACACTAGAAAAAGGGGACTTTGACTATTGGTATATAATAATGGAATTTATTGTACGATACCTCGTTTGTGGACCATTGACAATAATTAGCTTAGTTTTGTTTCGATTAATTAGTTTTCCCTCTAGTCGGCAAAATGTAATGTGTCTGAGACAACCAATACAATAACTCTTTTATTTACATGTGGGGGTATATATAAATGCATGGTCGTTGTAGCATTATGTTACTGCAAGTTGCTTAATTTTTAAATTATAAGTAGGTAACTAGGTAGGTAGATAGATATGAAAGTAGATATCCTGCGAAGGAAGTTTTGAACGACTTGTAGAAAATTAAAAGGGCTGGCAAACTGCTGGAATTAGGTGTAGAAAAACAGACGTTCCAAGCGAAGGCCCTTCGTCAAGGTTAAACGTTTCACTTAGATATGTTAGCCGGGTTAGGTAGGTTAGGTGAGTTAGGTAGGTTAGGTGGGTAGGTTAGGTGGGTTAGGGTAGGTTAGGTAGGTTAGGGTAGGTTAGGTGGGTTAGGGTAGGTTAGGTGGGTTAGGGTAGGTTAGGTGGGTTCGGTAGGTTAGGTAGGTTAGGTGGGTTAGCTGCAATGTTAAATAATAGTGGTCAATATTTGCTTCCTGTTCTTTTACAGCTGCTCCTTCTTCTGATACAATAATCGTAGATGCATGGTTTGGTATTCGTAGTTCTCCATGTTTTACAGACTTTTCAATATGCTTAGATCATCGTTTCTGAGGACAATGAATTTATATACAACGTATAAGTAAATATCACTAATGGATCGTTCATTTAATTTCTAACCATCCATTCAGTACATTCAATTTTCCCAAAAGGGAGGACATATTTTTTGGAAATTTTTCCCCCTGGGAAAACATATTTCTTTGGAAATATGGCCCCGGGGACTTACATGAGGAGGACATATTACCTGGGATACCTGGCGGTCCTTTTCTTTAAGATAGCACATGGTTTAGTTGGTGTAAAGCCGTGTGTCGTTCCATGTATACGTACCACCAGATATACTAGATCATCAAGCAATATTGATGTAACACATAGTACATAATACCAAAATGTGAAACAAGTACCTACCAAAGAACCTACTTAATTAGAGCAACCTGATGGAACACTTTAGCTGACAAACTAAATTTATGTATGAGCAACCTCAATTTATTTAAATCAACCATGCTTAAATATTACCTTACATCTCTATCAAACACTCACAACTGCGGGAACCCTAGAACTTTTAAAACCGTCTGCTTGAGGTGCATGTAATTCTTCTCGTAGCATTTCTCGCAGTATTACTTGTTGCAATTATTATTTTAATCAAATGCACAACGGCGGTGGTTCCGAATCGCGATGGTGGGTTATTTCTGCGTTTCCACTGGTTTTGGTAATTCCTGACACCTTACCATCTTCGAAAAATTATCAACAGACGCTAATTTACAGCCAGCCAGTGAACAGGAGAAAAACAGGGAAACACTTTCCAAGGTTGTAAGCAACACACTTTAATACTTTGTTAAGACACACAATCTATTTTTAAAGGTAGAAAAACAGACATAAACTACACTGAATGTTCTTAAATTTTCTGAGGATTTTAGCCTTAAATATCTTTAAAATGTTCATATTTTTCGGTTTAGAAATCGGATTAAATTCTCAATTTTTTTCACAATTACAATAACGTATTCAGTCTGATAAGCCAAGAACGAGAAACCTTGTTTATGCTTACGACGTTATGTTACTACACATACATATGTCAAATAATACGTAGAGACATTGTATTGTTGCGTGATTAGCATTTTAAGCAACTGATAAACCACTCTCGCGAACATAGCTTTACAGTTTATTGAGGTGTCTTTCAATTCTAGTATTGTATCTTGGCAATCCAGTCATACTGAGATCAGTAAAGATCAGTAGTCTTCGCTCGATGCCACTTGGGACGACACGAGGATTACTCATACTTATACTAAAAAAACATAACTGATACTAAAAAGTATTTTTCAATTTTATAGGACTTCCAGGGATCTCAATATGTTATATAAAGGATTCTTCAACTTGGACTGGGTGGCCATGTATCAAAATGCATTACTTTTTCATTTCAAACAGCATCATGAAAATTTGTGGAAATAATCTGTTATTTACTATTCGTCATACTTTGTTTACAAACATCATAAATTGTATAAGCTTAATAAGTAAGCTAAAGTATGCAAAAAAACCTACTTTAGTGCTACCAATGGAGCCATTTCTTTCTTCAGATTGGCCTATATTAATGTAAAAGCACACCTGAAATTAACCAACACCCTACCTTGAGTACTCGAATTTCAACAGCAAAGGTACAAGGCGGGAATCTAGGGCATATTTTAAAAATCTAACGAGTTTTTTGCTGAGCTCTGCTATTTATCCTTCACATTGGACACTGCAATACAAGTTGAAGATTGTAAAAAGATGAACTAATAAAAAGTGAGCTGTTTTTTTACTGTAAATTTATAGCAAGTCTGGATTGTGACAATACTTCAAGTCAACGTCAAAGAAGGCAAATGTGTATAAGTTTATATTGTATGATAATCAGGCCAACCGAAATATATGTAAGGCAGTAATCTAGCTCCACTTTCATTTGAGAAATTATTGAGATGTATCAGTTGACATACTGCTGCAATTGAGTGGAAATCAAATTAATCCTCATGACAATAAGCAACCTTATTAAACTTAACAAAATCCCTGTTAATTATGCCATTTTTAAATGTTCATACTTTTTTCGAGTTATATAATTAATTTAATGGAAGGACACATACAAAATATGCCACTGTCACAGTCTAAAAAGGTCTATTTCTGTGCAGATCCCGTGCTAACATAAATAAGAGCTTGAAAAAACATAACATAAAAATAACATAACATAACTTAACATAAACATAAAAGAGAATTTGAAAAAAAAAATCATCAAGTGAACATACCTTCAACTCCAGCTCGAATCTCAAAATGGTATTTTTGCTTCCCATTGTCCTGATCATCAGACACAACACTATTTAACCACATTGTTAAACTCTTGATTCACAAAGCAATTTGGTGCTAAGATATTTAAATAACAGGGATTAATTTTTTGCTTTACAAAAAGCTTTTCAATCATTCAAGTATTCCTTAGTATTTGGTATAGTACTTGCTATTCAAAAACTTTGAGCCATACCCACATTTTATTGTTGCCACATGTACATGACTGTATGAAAATGTTTTGTTTGAATCCTAAGACCTGTGACTATAATTGTCTAGTATTGGCCTGAGTAAAACACTTAAGTGTTCCCTTGCCCCTTAATGAATAAACAGGCACCAAACTTAATCTGAAATTTGTGGATTTTGACATGAGAAATATTTTGACTCCATTTATTCTTCTTTTCTATCCTTTAATCAGTATCAAGTCTTTAAAAACAGCCATACAAAAGTTGTTTGTATAATCTTCAATATTTTCTTGGCAAATATCCCTTGCATACACTGTTTTTGGCTACTCAAATAAAAATTTATCTGGGACTATAACATCTGATTAATTATTTAAAATATATAATTATATATGTAACAGTCCATTTCAGTATTTAATGCATTATAAAAAATTATGATACATACATACATGTTGTAAGAGAAGACATACTACATTACTGGGGTCTTGTGATTTACATACTGTATATTGCTATCGTGTTTAGTGGCTGCCTGAGGTGCCCCTACTCTCCCTTTTACATGGTCTAGGGCTTTCTGCTGACAGTAATGGTTGACTGGTCTGGTCTGATTTTAATGGCTACAAGCATCAGCTAGTGTTTTGGGGAAATCCTAAGCAATTAATTGTGTATATATGTTATTAGTGTGACTTACTGCACTTAGTCATACATGTAGATTGCCTTACTGAATTTTTTCTGATATTTGACATGTGATTGGCAGATCCCAGGGATGGAAAACCTACCAATGGTGTTTGTTGTGGCTTTCTTGTACTTTACTATTGCAGTTGTCCAAACATCTAACAACATTCCTTCTGAAATGAACTATTCAAAAGGTAGATAATGGTGTCCTGTAGTGTTGACTGTTATTGGTGAGATTGGCAGCTGATCCAACTGGAGCTACTAGTATAATAGCAATATGTCAAACATGGTTGAAAACCTAATGTATTTGTTCATATACAAATTGACACAACAAAACTTGCATATTATGCAGTGTCAGATATAGCAACTTGAGATGATTTGCATGTAGTATAGTTGCAATTTAGATGGTACTTCAATAACTTTGCTCCTAAGCTTGTGTTCATGTTTGAGGGAGTGAGATAAACTATCTGAGCAAGCTAACCCATTGATGGTTTAGAAAATACTAAAAACCATGAAAAAATTCTACCACACCTTTTGTGTGTCAAAATTAGTGCATGCCAAAAAGAACTTTTTTGGTTGAAAGTTTCCTGTAGATTTCAAAAATGTTGTTTCAAGTTAAAATTCAAACAAGCTGCTGGCAAGAATTGCAAAAGTTGAAAAAGGGCTCTGCATACCGGACATTTAGATTTAAAGGTTAAAGGCAAAATGCTAGGAAAAAGGTTAAGGACCATTGGGCTACAATATTGTTTGCTACCAAATATATATATTGCTCTCAAATTGTCTTTTTACTACTGCTTACTGTAGAGAATAAACAATAACACCTAAACATTGTAAGTGAAAGTGCACCTTGTGGACATCCCTAAACTAAATGCAAGAGCAGACAGCAGAGTACACCGATGGCATTGTATTTTCAGCTTCAATTGCAGGAATGTCCATCCCCTTCCCAGGACTTCTGTAATTTTTCCCCATTCTAAATAATGTAGATTTTCATGGGCTGTGCAAATTCAACACTCAAAATACCCCACCATGGGGCCAAAAATGTGCAACTAACACCTCATGGCAGGGGTAGATCATTTACTTCCCAACAAGATTAAGATGCAGATGCAAGGTATTTTGTAATGGACCATCTGCATGCTGTAATTTTTGTGAATGATTGTAATATCCTAACCCATCTTATTGACTAGCTGTCTTTAAGAGTTGGAAGTCATCAGAAAGATATAAATTTAGAATCTTAGTGACAGTTGTGGTCTGGGAATGCAATCAAGGTCCAAATAAATTTTCAAGGGGAAGACTGTTTCACAAAAACATGCCAAATTTGTGGAACCCCACCTATAATAATTATAAATATTGGGATATTCAACTTCCATCAATAAAAATGCTTGCAATAAAATATCATACAGAGATAAGATTCCTCTCATCTTTTTATTTGAATAGCATTTTCCATGAATAAAGAACAGCAAAGAAATTTCAAATCTTACACTTTCACTGTTAAGTTAGCTGGGTAAAATTGGGGAAACTTCTAAGGGGGTGGGGGAAATGCTACCCATATACCAGTCTGACTGGAAAGTTCATTTACTGAATGCTGGACAGCAATTGTAAGGCTTGTGGTAGTACACCGGTTGAAGAGATCACTTTAAAAATGTGTAAGCCAACATCATTAGGAAATGAAATTGCAAAATAGCAAGTTTATATATATAATTTTCCAGTGGTCTCTTTCAAAGCGCAAGCAGAAGAATGAGAAGATTGATTATGAGACACCAGTGACTGTGGAGTGTTTTCCAAAGTAATGGTGGCAAAAATGAGAAGAGTCAACTATGTAACAACTATTGTTTTGTTGGGCCTCTTAATTCCACTTGGGTCCTGTAGGAAGAAATTTTGTATTTGTATGTCAAAGATGACTTCCTAGGGGGGTCCGAGGGCATGCTTGCCTATTAAATTTTGAAAATCTAGGTCTCTGTAATGGCTTTTCCTGCATTCTGAGACCACTTTAACAGCAGATATACATCAAAAATTGTGCAAATGTCATGAGATAAAACTAGTCAGAAGAGCAGCCAAGTCTTGCTCCTGGGAAAGTGGGGCCAAGTGAAACTGGAAATAAGACTAAACCATTGAACTCAAAAAAGACTATTTTTTGAGTTCAATAGACTAAACCATACCTTTAATTTTCTGTTGCACTGAACTTTTGTCTAGCAGCCTTGGCACCTATCGGTACTCCTACTGCCTGCATTTTTGTTTATTTTTCTTTTTTTTCCTTTCTTAAGTTTTTCTAGTCTTGGACATTCATCAATTTAGAAACAATTTGGTGTTGAAAAAAGCAAGATCACCCATAAAAGGGGGGGGAATTTTCTCCTGCCCCCAGGTCCACCTACCCTGGTAACAAGATTATTTGACAAGATGAGGACATCACGAACTGCTGAGTGGACCAATCTTTCATAAAAATTGTACACTAAAAGCAAATGACAAATGTATGCCAAATTGTGCTGGCCAGATACCTTAAGCATGAATTACGTGCCAAAGATATACATGTATGCAGATGACACCAATACTGATTGCATTGGCCCATGGGTTGACATTGTTGTATCATGGTTTAACCAAGTTCTTCAAAAGATGAATAGTTTTTGCATTGGTAATAAACTCACTCTTCATCCAGAGAAGTTGGAAGCCATGTTGTTCTATAGAGGCAAACCTATGCAGCCTTTTTCACATGTACGACTAGGAAATCACATCATCCCATTTGTTTTGAAGACTGATCTGCTAGGTCTGACAATTGATAATCGCCAGTACTGGGTTGACCATGGTGTATAACAAAACCTAGACCTTTACAAATTAACCTCTTCCTGTTAAACACGAGATTTTATGCTCCTGGGACATATAATATAGCTTTTTATCGTAATTTCGCCATGTATAAAATTTAATTCAATTCTGTTTTACGCACACATGGGTTCACCATATTGCTCAGGTATTTAAATTCAAGAATAGCTTGATTTCTAAAGGTCTCGCTTTTTTATACACCCCGTATAGCTTTTATTTATACTGGACAACTTACATATGCAAATGCAATATGCTCTATCACCGTGACCGTAAAGTTATAACTCCAAGTAATACCATGATCGCCTCGTTTTCTATTGTTCTCATAGGGAATTTAAATCCCGTATTATCCTCATTACGCATGCA
>JBAHVQ010160147.1:0-22226 GCA_036872915.1 Nanipora kamurai | reverse complement strand
ATATGTACTGCCTAAGCGGAAGTCACGATATGATAATAATGATGGAAATACTTAAACCTGAACACGAACTTAGTTCATATGAGAGTTTGGTAATTCTCAGACGACTAGTGGACGTTCGTCAAGCTCGTTCTCCCA
The DNA here is from genome assembly GCA_036872915.1 of Nanipora kamurai. Lineage (NCBI taxonomy): Eukaryota > Metazoa > Cnidaria > Anthozoa > Scleralcyonacea > Helioporidae > Nanipora > Nanipora kamurai. The sequence continues at coordinate 22,091 of JBAHVQ010160147.1, read as the reverse complement.
GAAAAACTATTTCTGAGCCCTAGACGGGAATCGAACCGGCAACCTTCTGATGACCGGTGAGACGTTCTAACCATTGAGCTACCACGACTCAGATAGTGAGCTGCGGTGCAGGTCCGTCATATGTACTGCCTAAGTGGAAGTCACGATATGATAATAATGATGGAAATACTTAATGCTGAACACAAAGTTGGTTCACGTGGGAGCTTGATAAATATCAGACGACTAGAGGACTTTAGCCAAGCTCGTACATATGACGAACCTGCACCCTAGCTCACCATTTGAGTCGTGGTAGCTCAATGGTTAGAGCGTCTCACCGGTCATCAAAAAGGTTACCGGTTCGATTTCCGTCTAGGACTCAGAAATCGTTTTTCTGAGAGAACAAGCTTGACGAACGTCCTCTTGTCGTCTTACCGCTAATGTTTTGTTTAGTAACAAATCTATCTTATTTGTCTGTTTTGAACCACAAATGGAAATGTATAGAAAAGGTAAGTTAGATATATTTTTAATATTTAGGGAATGTTTAGACGGCATTTAAGAGCAAAATTCATTACTTGTTATTATTATATGGCTTGCTTCGCGGGCGGTCTATTGCGGTTTTTTCTGCAATTTGATTGGCTCCTGAGCGGTCTGAACAAATCCGTAAAGACCGGTCTTTATCGGAAATAGACAAACGTTATCTAAAACAAGCAGCTTTAAAAATGAAGGAACTGTAAGCAAAAAGATACTCTTTTTGAGCTAAAATTGAATTTTGAAGATGATTTAAGATACGACCTCTGTGGTATCAACTCTTTAGACGAAGGCCATCCGCTTGAATTTTTATCCATTCAAGATTTTTGATATGTTTCCAAAACTGGCAGGAACGACTGTCACATACGACGACGAAGAATCGACAATTCAAGATCCTAAACGAGCAGAAAACACCAAGTACTTTTGCGAAAACAAAGTCTGACTTGAAGATTTTTCAGTCCTTTTTGGCCAAGAAAAATGAAAGAAGAAACCTTGAGGACATACCTGACCAACACCTTAACAACTATAATCCAACCCTTTTGATTATCTACAATCCTTCAATACGCCCGACGCGGCACTCTATTTTAATATCATTGCTTGGATTTTTACCGCTGTGACCTTATGCCCAACCTGAAGAAATTTTGTCAACCTCTCCGCTACGACATGGTAAGTCATTTGTTTCCGCCTTTTTTACCGTCGATCAGTAAACCAATTTTCCATTTGTTTAATCTTATTTTTTATATTCTCCAGCCATGTTACTTTTATTAGCCTTGTTTACACCGGGGGTCATTTCCAACGACTTCAAGTGCTCCTAAATTAGTTTCTCCATTCTTAAGTTCTGGCAGTTTCGCAACCCTTCTGATTATCTACAAGCCGTTCAATACTACCGACGCAACACTCTCATTTTACAACAGCTTAATATATCACTCTGCCAATTTTTCATGTCGGCCCAACGTAGAGATGGTGTAAAAAAGACGTTAATAGACCGCTCACGAAGCAAGCTATATAATAAAAACCTTAATGACTTCGCTGGTCGGTCCTTACTAGAAAATTATACTGCCCTTGGTCTTTTCGCACTGAAAGACCGGGGGTAGCATAATTTTCTAGTAAGGACCTCCCGCTCGGTCATTAAGTTTTATTCTTTCCTGTTCCTCAAGCATATCCACGGCTCAGTTTTCTCGAAGAAGTGCTCAAATTATGAAGGTTTGTTTAGACCAGAGATTCTTGCTCGGATTTGTACTGCCGCTTTAAATCTCTAATTACAATGATTTCAAATGGCTTGACTGGCGATAGCTGGTCATGAATGTAATGCATGCAGTGGATTTCCTTGTGAAAATATACATGTAAAAACATACATGTCTTATGTCATGATAGGTGTTAATGATAGATGTAGCCTATCAGTTGATACTCAAAAAATAGAACACAAACCTTGAAGAAAGCACATTTCTTTCCCAAAGCAGCGCATAAAAATGGAGATTTGGAACAGTTCAATTTCTTGTACTAGAAAAATGTTGTAAAAAAATTGTAGGTCCAGTTATGATCTTACTCAAATTTTACTTTGAAATAAGGAAGACCTGCGTTCGCAGTTTTTCAATATCTCATCTCGTTCAAGAGAGATTTAGGTTTTTAAAACATGCAATGATGTAAAATATTTGTCTTATGACGTCATTTTCTCTACAAGGACTTACAAACACATTCAAAATTTAGAATATGTCTTGAAATGAACAGTAGAAATTGTGCAAACTTTGAATGTCTATGGTAATAAATGAATTATAGTTCGATGAGCAACTTTCATTGTTGCCACGGAAACTGATCAGTCTCAGACCCATTTAAACTTAAAACACAAAGTCCTTTTTTCTTTGGCTAGAGTAGAAGAATGAACTCGGGTGAAGAATAATGATGTAGTTGCCACCCCGAGTGACGAACCATACCGGACAAGTGGAGAAAACTCTAACTGGCCCGGCAGGGATTCGAACCCGCGACCTCAGGTTTGCTAGTCTGACGCTCTACCAACTGAGCCACAGGTCAAGTTTTGAGCTAGTCACGAAATTGATGTTACTTTTACTGGTTCTTTGTTTTAAAATAGGATGGTTTAAACTTGTGAACTATAATGCCTACGTATATGCTCGAATCTCCAGATCTTTGCACTAGAGTAGACACTGTTCGACGGAGGAGAAATAACCGGCAAATTTTTTATACTTGGCGGACATCAGACATTAAGCGGTTTTCATGACAACAAAATAAGCTGCTGGAGGAAGTGTTCCATTTATTACCTTAAACATGCTAAGTATGTACAGTTAAAGTATGAAATGAGTTTCGTTTAGTCAGTGTGGAGTTAATGTCACAAGGCACCTAAATTATTTGCTGTTTCAAAAACCTGAATATCTCTGGAACAAGATATGATACTGACGAACTACGAACGTTGATCTTCCTCATTTCCACGGTACTCTTGCGTATTAACATAATTTAACCTATGATTTTTTCATCGTAGTACCACTAATCATCGACATGACAATTTAATTTATTAAACTGGAAAGTTATTATCAACTTACGCGGACACAAACTGTCTTCTTTACGCACTCTTTCTAATTGGTGTATATCTACAATGTGAGCGGGCGAGATGTATGGGGTTTACAAGAGCGAGCCATTGTTAACCCCATATAACTCGCGGCGGATGTGCATGTTGCAAATGTAAACCATTCTCCAATGGGAAAAATTACAAAGATAGTGATCAGGGTTTCGTTGTTCAAAGCCTAGATCTCTTATCCGGTGGATGAGTCCTAATGAGTCAACAACGTTTTACATTCATCAAATCATCAAACTTAAATTGTATCTGCTGAATAGAACTATCCAGTGGACATCTTCCTATTTAGTAAATAAAATTTAAGTTCAGTTGTTCAATACTCGAATAGCGGTGCTTACTCGATACAACTTATCCACCGGATAAGCTATTCCAGCTTTGACGTGTAGATTCACAGTAGTTCGCAGTAGTTGAAGATTTACGGTGATTTTTTTTATTTCGTGACTTAAGCTCCACCACTGGCAGATGAAGGTCTTAAAGCTCTTCTGTTTAGTGTTTTACGGCTCAGTTTTGTGTGTTTCGCTAAGTTTGTATTCTGTGCTGCTTTTTCGGTATTTTGCATAAAATGCAAAGCGCTAAAAAGGCTTATTAGTATTTTGTATCACTATAAATTAAAATCTGTTTGTGTTGGATTTTCATTTGCATTCATGTGATGAAATGCTGTGGTTAGATCGGCATATAACCTAATGAAATATCAATGAATTACTCAATTTATGTAAGGAATCGGAGTTTGATACCTTTGAAGTTTTGTTATTTCTTGGAGTTCAAGCTGTGTAAAGTTTTCAAGCCGAATTCCTGATGGAAATCGGGCGGCAACCTTCAGAGTTTTTCTGAAACTTTTAAGTTTTTGTGTTGAACAGAAAGAAACATCAAATCCTTAAACATTCTAGGTTTATGGTAACATTTAAGTATGAATGCAAGTATTGTAATTTGGTCGTAATCCTCACAGATGACAATACTTTGATTACAACGCAGGAGGTTGGTAGATTGGAGAAATGCTTGAGAAAACACTAACCGTTTAGTGGGTATTCTGAGCTTTTTGAAACCCAATATTCGAGTTGTAAAACAAGATGAAACTTATCATGGTAATATTTTGACTTTCTTTTGACAATGGCTTTCAAATAAAGCCGAAACACTGCCGTGACAAGTTTTGTCTTGTTTTATAGCTCGAATGTTAGGTTTGCAAGATGTTGTTTTACCATTTATTTATCCACATTTCCAAAAGGCGTTTGATTCTGTTCCTCATGCGGAAGGTAACTTATCAAGTTGGAATCACTAGATATTTCCCGGAAATATACTCAAGGTGGGTACAACATGGGCTATGGCATTCAATTTAAACAAGGGTTTTGTAATGCACTTGGCTGCTACTAACACATCACACAAGTACGGTATATCATGTGGCAATGAACTTGAGTCCATTGCTGAGGTATTTATTCTTGAGATGATCATGTCCACTCGATGCAACTGTTTTAAGCGAACAGATAATGCAATAGGGACAGCGAATTGAATGATGTCATGGATTTTTCGTAGATCACATCGCGTTCAATGGATGTCTTTCTTCCCTTAGACAAGTCACTGATGCGACTACACTTGGGATGTTGTGTACAGGCGTGGGCACCTACTCCAAGAATAGGAAATTGGTCGTATATCATGAGTTTAGAAAGCTGTCAAAGAAAATTTACCAAGCGTACAGAATGATTTGGCCATTTATCATATAAAGAGAGATTATTAAAGCTGGGTTTAACAACACGACTGGAGCGTCATGCTCGAGGTGGTTTAACTCAAACGTATAAAATTGTTAATGGTTTGATCAGCTACGGTCAAAAAATATTCTGTAACTTATTGCACTTGCCATACGGGGCGCCTACTAAAAGAAACGACATTTTTAAACGTAGAGTAATTTAATACTGGAACATGGTACCAACATTCGCTAAGGAGGCGAATTCTATTAAAAGAAAAATCTACCAAATAAAAACAAGCTAGAATTACGTTGGATGGACAGTATAGGTAGAGGCATCACAACTGTTTTTGGGAACTGTCCAAAGAAATTTTTAGGAGCTTGTGAACGTTTCTATATTACGATGTAGAGAATTTTTACTTTTCTTGTACATCATTTTAAATAACTTTTGAATTATTCATGTATTTCGCTGTTATGATCTGATAAAAAGTATACACAGGTATAACTTAAAAACGTTTTTAATAAAATCAAACATTTTCGACTATGCAGTCATCATCAGGATAAAATAACAGTGAACAGCCGTCCAGCTGGCTGAAATATATTCAATTTTAGGTTATTCCCTTGGGGAAAAGGCTACTATTAAAGCATTTGACTTGTTTATTAAGAGTCGGGTTCTTATATTTGATCAATATAGCTTCAACAATTTTTCGTTTGGTAAAATTATTGGTAAAAAATTTTGCGACTGATTACGGAACCGGCGAAATTTGTCACACTATGGGACACGACCAGCGCCAATACCTTTTTGTCTGCCAAAGATTCCACCCCGAAAGAGCATCAAAGCTTAGTTGTTCATAAATTTACCTACCTCGGATGTAATGCCTCTTATATTCGAAAACAGGTCGTTGCTTGTACACACGAATCAAAGAACACTCTCGCGGCAACACAAAGTGAAACTCAGAGTAGTGAGAAGAAGACTCTTTAACATGTGTGTGTGTCCTTGTAAGTGTGTATAAGCAACGGTTAAGCTGCCAAAATTCTCGCACAACATTGTTAAGCCTATTGAAGTATTTTACCTGAAAATTGACGAAGTCACCATCAGATTCAACTTCAAAGTCGTAAGAGTCGTCAACCCGGGCAAAGGTCACAACTCCCACCAACAAAATCAGTAAAGCTAAGGCTTTCATTCTGATGCCAGTTTTGACAAGAACACTGCCTGAGATGTCAACCCACAGGTTCTTTATATATCTGCGGTAAATTTAATGAGCTTGAAGGCATAAAATTAGAACTACAAACTTATTAGACTGTTGGACATTGAGTGTGATTGTTTTCTGGTCACTGGCCAATAAATATTTTTTCAGGAGTGGTTAATATAGGTATTAAAATCTTGTTATTGGATTTTTAAAGCGGAATATTTCTTTAAGCTGAATAATCAAAAACGTTTTTCTATAAGCATTTTTAATATTTCTCGCGCAGAACACACTGTTTAAAATATACACAGGTCACCTGGAACGACAATTATTACACTTACAGTTTATGATACATTTTCTCTACGTCATCCAGGTAAAGTATCCGTGATGTGGGAAAAGCTTCTTAAGGTTTGTGAAACGAGAATACTTGACATCATTTGCATATGGTCTCGTCTCAGCTCAGTACATTTAACCTAACTAAACCAAAAGTAAAAAAGCATGGCCACGCCATGTTAAAAAACCCCAACTTTAGTAATTATTGAGCAATTTAAAAAAGTATATAGGTTTAAGACCCAGTTGTTATAAGAAGAAATTAATGTGGCGGGCGAGTTTTTTAGATCAGTTTTGATCGTAATTACCAAAGACAGTAAACGTTTTGGCTGTTTATAACAGCTGTCTGTAAATTTAATACTGACACTGTTATTACCAACAACTAAGTTTCTTGCTTTAAAACTGAAAAATGGTTGGAAAATTATTTTTCGCTGGAATTAAAAAAACTTACGTTGATGGTCTAATACAATCTAATAGAGAGTTTACGAAAAGTTTGACGTCTTGTGTGGAGCCAGGACGGCGTGAAGAATACAACAATTTATTCATTTCTTTTGTTTTGGAAGAGAAATCTTATTGTAAGACCCCGTCGTCCTTAACGTTGGCGTCGCGTTTTCGTAAACTTCCCATTGATATTGCTGGAAAACAATGAAATTGGTTGATAAACCTGTTTCTTTACCTAAGACTTCATTACATACATCGAGCAACACAAGTATACAGAGGTCATAGATAACTACAGCAACTACAGCAAATAGAGAACCTTAAAAATACGGCGACTTCAGTCGTACTTTTGCTTCTGTTTATTAAAAAACAGGCCTGAAATAACAATGTCATATAAAGTTCAGGATTCAGAATACAAAGGGCGCCCTTCTTTTATATTAACAAACCGATTAGTCCTGTCATTTTTTGGAAAACACAGGCTGCCTAATTTTAAGGAGTGAGATCAACTAGTCAAACTTGTTCCTTAAGAACTTACTGAACTGAGTGGATGACCCTATAAATTGAGATCATCCTAGAATTATACAAAAGTTGCTGAGACGCAATTTCGAAAACGATAAAAATATGAAGAACATGTTTTAAGACTAGATAAAGAGTTTTTTAAGATTTGTTCTATGAAGAATTATCGGCAAAAGTTGTTTTCTATAGTATCACCTTTAACTTCTCCGTTACTTTATTAAGTTTTAGGTACATTTTACCTAGCAATTCATATCATGCTGTTAAATTTATAACAATAAAGTACATTTTCGATAGTGTAATCAAGTTTTTACTTGCATTAATATTTTGAAATTTACAAATTTTGAGTCATGTTCGCTAATGTTTGCGCAGCTTACTTAGCATTGGGAAACACTAAAATGATTGGTGTAGTTCTGGTTTGACGCAGTTAAAAGAATTTTTATTAAAAGGTGCAGAGTTTCATGCTTTTAATTTTCATGTATGTAAAAACTGTTGGGGGAAAAAATGAACCGAATAACTTGCAACGGCATATCAATCATTGTTCACTAACTGAAAACCATTCATATTCAAGGTTATGTTATTTTCATCAAAATGTCTAATGAGGAGATTGATTCAGGAGCAGCACCACAACTACCGATCCGAGTTTATATGAAGGACAACTCCCCCTGGAAAATATGTCAAACATGTAGCTAAAACTGAAAATTATTAGGATAAACGACTATTCATCCCCATGATTCCAATGCAATATAATTATAAGCAAAATTTGCCTCATTTCCATTCGAAATGGTTTTTCTTGTTTAACTAGCCGTTATTCGCCGATTAGGAGACAGAATTCTTACATTTTCATAAGGTCATCTTGCCTGGCACGTGGTTCGCCTTGATCACCCTCTCAGCACCATTTTTGGATTAATTGATGAGCACAAAAGCCTATAATCCGAGAATAATTAGCTGGGACACTCTAGACTCTAACAACTTAAACCTTTGTTTCTCTCCTTCCGCGGAACAAATACTCTTCACTCCTTCCCCCATCCCCCGACCGTGCAATGTTGATCTAGAGGGAAAATTTCCAGCTTGGGCGAATAAAAATTTCCGACACAATTTTGGATTAGGGGGACGGAGGGGAGGGTACATTGAAAAGATAAAGCGTGATTGCACTGCGTTCCAATGTCATTATTCTTCTGTTATAGCCATTTAATCCAGAACGCTCTAAGAAAGGTAGTAAATAAATAACAACATAGTATTTTGAAGTTTTAACAATGATTAACTATTTGTACAGTTTACCGTTAGAATATACCGCAATACTAAACATTTGTTGCGATTTTTGTTCATTACATGAATTTTTTTATTAAACTTTTGCTGTGAAATATATGGATGCTTTGAATATTTATGTAAAAAAATTAATATTATTTCTTTAAATTTTTTGGTACGTTGGCGGAATTAACTATGATACTGTAAAAATGCGTGCAAACATGTTTGCAAGATGCAAACCATTTTAATCTGCAAAGTTGAAAAACTGTTGAAATTGTACACAGAAAAGCGTAAAGCCTGGGGCACACTTGTCTTGCTCCTATGCTTGCACTTGTGCTTGCATTTAGTAGTCTGCTTTCCCTCGGGAATACCTGGTTTTGTCTGATTTTTTCTTTCAGACATGTACGTACAGTTGCTTCACACCTGTGAACCAGGCTTAAAATTTCGAGGATCCATCCGAGAGTGAAAGCGTGCATTTTCTAGTGATTTTCTTTTTCCAGTTTATGCAGTTTTTCATTCGACATTTCACTCCTCGCTTTAGACAACCAAAGTAACATTTTATTTCCTACGTTTTTATCATTTTAATCTGAGTCAAAACAAAAACTCTCCTGTAAAGGAAATGAATCTGAAGATTCTTAGATCGTCGAACGTTCTACCTCGAGTGAATAACAATAATACATTGGGCTTCCTTGAGGTCCAGACTCAATTTGCTATGCAATTTTGACTGTCCATAATTTTTCATTGAAAAAGTTTCGTTGAATGGCTTTAAGATATTTTGGTACATAAGTGACGTTTGTTAGTTGAGTTGGTCTCAAAATGTACCGAATTTTCGTTTTCAGCTATACAGGAAAATATTATGGAATATATTTTTAATGAAAAAATTAGAGCGTAATTTGTACGTGCCATGTATTCATTGGCGCGACACGAGTGCCATCGGCACTGGCGAATTTTCAAGAGTAAGTAGGTTGGGCTTTTTATTTCCCGATATTTCCTACAAAATTGCTAATTCTGGGTCGAAAGGCAGATACGTCAAAATCTACTGAACTCTATAAATCTCGAACAAAAAACACAGCGAACATCTTAAATCCTTCATCTAAGACATATGAAATTGAAAACTGACTCAGACTTAATGTTTATTTTTGTCACTTAACGAAACGTTTGCAACTTAAAAATGAATAATTAAATTCATAAATAAATGAAACCTTTTAATACACAGAAACGATATAATATATAATACCCTGATGTTAAACACTGGCGAATACCTAATGTACTTTCATCAATAACGTGTGGATATCAATTGTTTTCACGTACCAAGCTCGCCGAAATATTTGACTGTGATTCAGGTGTAATGTTAGCTGCACGTACCGTGAACACAATGTATAAAATGTAAAATGTAATAAATATTTCACTTAATCGCATAAAATCTTTTAAAAATACCATCAATGCATGTTTTTTTGATAAATTTCACCACATACTCTCATCACTATCATGGAGTTTTTAGTTGCCATCAGTCTCAGCAAGCTTAGTTACATCAACCAAGACAACAGACCTTTCCCAAAACAAAAAAACTATTTAGTATGAAAGCGAGCCAGTGGTAAATACATTGCTCTAGGCCGTGCTCCTGTTACATTTGTGTAATAAAGAAGATGGCCTATAACTTCAGAACTATGTTGAAATACACCATAACAGTATGTTGCTGGAAATTATCTAAGCTTCCATTTGATGAATAGTTTAAGTTTCTGTGTTACGTGTAACTTTTTAAAATGTACAAAATGTTCCAGCCGTTGCATTCGAAAATGATAATAAATGTAAAATTGGCTTCTCACAAGACACGAGTCTTGCAGGATTTCCGAATTTTCTTTTCATATACTTAGTGCACCACGTTAAGCAATACATCATAATCAAGCTACCGGAAACAGTTATTTGAGGTATAAATTTCAAATTTTTAACGAGATGGGAAGTATAACGAAAATAAGAAAACATCTGCCATTTTGGTCTTGGTAGATTATATACCTCCCCCTCAAGTACTCTAGTGATAACTCTCCTTTGAGCCCAAACTTCATTAGGACGGCTTGATGCCAAAAAACCATTCAAACTTTCAGTTTTAGTCGTTCTCTGTTTAGAATTTGATGTATTGTGTGCATTCATATGGACTAAGGTAAAATATGGACTCTGTAACACATCAATACGATGTTGTCGGTTTTCATAAATGTTTATTTCTACTATTTCTAACTTTTACATGTTTCTATATTTCGCTACAATTCACCATCTAAACGATTTTTCTTTGATGGAACGTCACCTTTTATTCACCTATGGTTAAAATAATACATATATAATTAAAGGCTTCGGCTTTATAACATATTTGATAAGGACGAAACATATTCCTAAAGTTCGTTTTGCCTTTATATGTTAAGTAGAGTATCCCCAGAAAAGTTGCTCCAAATCGGCGTAGCCCCCTGAAAGAAACTGGAAAACTGTAAAATTTTTAGAAATTTGTTGCAATGGCTTGAAGTAAAAATTAAAGATTTGTATAATATATAAGATGGATAAAAGAAAAATATTTCTTGTAAGTTCTTCCCTATTTATGACAGTCAAAAGGTAGTGGCCGGTAGAAAATACTGGCCCCAGTGGCTGCAAATTCCAAAAACAAAAGTAACTACAGCTTTAGGTTCCCTCGCAGGTTATATACTAAAGTTCGTGGCGTGGAGTAAGGGCCGAAAGCTTAAAGGTGGATTTGGAATGATGCTATATTAGAAGAAATACAGATTTTCGAGTTTTGATTATCTCCCAAGGAATTTGTCAGGACAGGGAATTAATTTATGCAAAAGATAGAAAAATATGAAAAGTGAACTGTTTGACGGACAGAATTAGACTATTATTTTACTCTAAAAAATTGCAGATAATTTTACTCGCCCTTGTCAAAGGGAAACGTATCAGCCGGGAAAGAATTAATAATATTAAATTTTCATGCCCATTGTTACCATTTGGCAACATTAATATATTATTTTGCTTTGTCTAATGCCGGACGATTTTTCTCGTCTAAGAGAGACCATCTAATAATGCAAGAAATTAAGGGTTAAAGCTATATTGTTCAATAAATTCATCATGATCGACGTCTCTGTCACAAGAACTATTGAAACAGCTACGCTAATACATGTAAAAAGTTGAAGGGCCAGCTTCCATCTAGAAACAGCTAAAGGGCCATGGCTCTCCCATGGACGCCTATGTTCATCCTTGTATTTCAGTTACATTTTCATCAGAAAACGATACCATCGTAGATTTTAAGTTGTTTTTGAATTAAAGCCAACTGGGAGCTTGGCTCAAACAAACGAATAATGCTTTCTTTGTGAGTTTATTGGGAGGAGGACTATTCTAGTGTCTTGTATTCTCCGAAAATTCTAACCTGGAAGGGTTTTAGACTTTTGGTTTTTTAAATGTTCATCAGTGGACCTGTGTCCTTTAGCCGGGTGTCTTCCTCGAGTAGGGCGTCCGCTTGTTCATTCGTTTGCTCATAATCGATGTCGTCCTTAAGCTCATTTTCTCGGTCATTGGCAATGTCTTCCATTTGGTTGTTCATTTGATCAACCATGTTATCCTCCTTTTCCTATTTTGAAAGGAAGCGCAGTTGAATAATAATAATAAAAAAATATTAGTACTATTATAGATAACGATTATGATCCAGAATCTTTATTGAATTAAAACAGTTGAGTAAAACGTGAACAAATTTTTAAACCGACAGGCAATTGTTTTTAGGAACTAACTATCCATTCTCACCAAACTTTTAATCAACATAAGACTTAGAGACAGTTTGATACTAACTACTTTATATTTCAGTTAACTTATATAAAACTTTGCTTTCTTGATGTGAACGGGGTATAAATGATGCAAATAAAGTTAAAAATCAAGACCGTTGTGCTGTTGATTGCTGAAATAGATTGAATTTGTTGGTGGTCACGTGACCTTAATGAATTTCCCAATCCATGATAAACAACTTTCAAAAGTGGATTTTGCAATTAAACCAAAAAACCAGGTAAATAGACATTTTCACATGGTTATTAGCATTTGACCAGGTAAAATTAGGTCTTCTTTTTGGTCGTCTTTTCGAAGCTCAGGGTTTTTGAGTCCATGGCGTTCCACAGTTTGATCAGCGAGATTTCCTAAGACTTTGACATGAATATGTCATTCAATATGACTGCCAAAATCAAAAAGGCAGGCAAAATCAAAATTTACTTATTGAAAACCACTACTTGTGATATAGGTATCCTCTTAAAAGACATTATTATTACCCAGCTAAATATTTATTATTTCTACTTAAATTTGACATGAAAAATATCGAAACCTTTTCTTACTGGTTTCTTGTGGTTTGATTGCAGAAGATCCTTTTGAAAATGATTTTGTTCATGAACTAAAAAATTGCTTCTGTCACGTGACCAAGTGCACTATAACTTACATGTATTTCTCTTAGTTAATGCAAGTTTTGAAGACACAAACGCCAGAATGTTACTTAAAGCATCAACGTGTATAAGTTTGCTTAGGTTGTAATTCCTTGCCTATTAATTGTTTATGCAAGTGGTTTATTAAGCATTTAGATAAAAAAAAAACACCGCAAGGTCTTCTGGTAGGGGATTTGTCGTTTTCAGTCTTATACTGAAATGTGATAGGTGCAATTAGTTGGCTAACCAATCGTGGCAAAGTCAGACCACTTCACAACCAGTTCACATCCGTTTCACTCATTGCGCAACAATTTAACACCGCTGCACAACTTCTACACGGAAAAATCGCGTTTGGGATTCACAATAGACTGGACATATTAGACAGCTACTTGAAAATCCTTTTTTCGCAAAAATTGTGACTAGTTCACAGGCACCGGTGACACTAGCCTGGATCCACCTCTGTAAGTTTTATCGTAGCTTCTGAGTTGTTAGTCAAGAAAATAAAACACATACCGAAAAGAAAGCACATTTCTTTTTCATCAAGTGACATGTTAACCGCATTCGAGGCGTTCCCAGTTTGGAACAGTTGAATTTCTGCAACTGCAAAGTTGTAAATTGATATTAGTTGATGAAAAAACATTCGTTTATTATGAAAACGGAAATAAACATAAAAAACGTTTTCTGTTGTACGTAAATACTAATTGTGATTATCTGAGTGCAGTTAAACTTTGGATGAGGAACAGGTTCAGGTCTTGCAGGCCTTAGAGTGAATCATTTATGGAAAATAGTCAATATAGTTAATAATTTTAAGTTGTTTTTATCAATCAATAACGAATAACCATTAAAGATGATAACAGGTAACGGGGAAAGTAGACATCAGAAGAAAACACAGGTTGAACATCAAGGAGCAATGTAACTTTAAAAATGCTGAGTTTATTGTAACATTTAATTGTCAATGTAAGTATTGTAATTTTGTTATAAGCCTAGTAAAGTATGATAGAAGATCGATAATGACGTATTAGAGGACTAATATTCTCATAATCAAAATTTACGTTATATTTTTTAAGTAATAGGAAGTTTTTTTTTTAACTTCCAAGTAGATTTAAACAATGTTTGTGCGATTTTTTAGGGTCAGTTTTCTGGTTTAGGACTGTATGTCCAACATTTTCGCATAACAATATTTTGGGATACGTATAAAAGTCAATATCAAGTATACTTAATAAGCTTTCAGTTAGACCTTAATTTTTTGGTGTCGGAATCAGTAACCAGTAACAGATAAAGAGTTTAGTACTTTACTCTAGCTGGTGCCTGACGATTTCAGTCGTTAAAGGGAAAACTTTCTGTCACTAACGAGTTAAGTGCATTGAACGTGTTGCTTTATTGTTAATGAAAAGATCAATATTTTTCCTATAAGGCAATAGAGCTGATTTTAGTGGTGTAAAATAAACTCCGATTATTTAGCCTTCCTGCAGACATAACAAAATTAAAAGAAATTGCGAGGGAGGATTTGGAAATATGTCCTCCAATTGAAATGTACATTAAAAAATAATGGTTATAATAATAATAATAATTTATGAAGAAAGAAATGACTAATTAGTAGTTGCAAATTGTAAACAGGGCCATCCTAATTTACATAAACTTTCACTGATGAGGCAACAGTTTAGTTCTTTCAGGCTGTGGAATAAATAATGATATTAAATAATCATTAAGTGATAACTTTTCAAAGATATCAAAAGACAACAAGGAACAGATACGAGGCAACAAATAATAATTATTAAATACTATTAACACCAACAATTAGTATTAAAAATTTCTACAAATTTACATCGTATGACTTCAATGTTTGCTTTATAAAAACATTTCAGTTAAGAAGTACAAACCGAGGAGCATATTCTCACAAGCTTTTCACATCTCCAGAGTTTACTGTTCTTGCATTTTCTGAGGATCTTGAAAATGAAGTTCAAGCAGAGTTATTTTATCCAAACCAGTTCCCAGAATTATTCTAGAAATCTTTTCTGTTTCGTGAACTTCGATTAGTCTTCAAAATAACAATTTAATTAATTTTATAGACACTCAGTTTTCTACACGATTAATTTTAAGAGTAAAACTTGTACGCTTGAAATTGAAATAATATAGACACATATTTAAAGATAAGATTTACATAGAAACTATGTAAAGTGATTGCATATCATAACCGCAATGTTGGATAAAGATCTTTCGAATGTCGAAGAAAGTGAATATACACTAATATTTAACACCAAAGTCATCAGGTGACTCTGACCACTGCACATAACGGGCTATCCAATTATAGTAAAATGTGATAGGTGCAATTAATTGGCTAACCAATCATGGCAAAGTTAGACCACTTCACAACCAGTTCACATCCGTTTCACTCATTGCGCAACAATTTAACACCGCTGCACAACTTCTACACCGAAAAATCGCGTTTGGGACTCACAAAAATGAAAGACAGAATAGAAATAATAGACGGTTACTTAAAAAAAGCTTTTTCGCAAAATTGTGACTAGTTCACAGGCACCGGTGGCACTAGTCTGGATCCACCTCTGTAAATATTATTGTAGCTTCTGAGTTGTTAGTCAAAAAAATAGAACACATACCGAAGAGAAAGCACATTTCTTTTTCATCAAGAGACATGTTAACCGCTTTCGAGCCATTCCGAGTTTGGAACATTTGAATTTCTGCAACTGCAAAGTTGTAAATTGATATTAGTTGATGAAAAAACATTCAAAAAAATGCTGAGTTTATTGTAACATTTAAGTGTCTATGCAAGTATTGTAATTTTGTTATGAGCCTAGTAAAGTATGATTGAACGTCGATAATAACGTATTACAGGACTAAGATTCTCATAATCAAAATTTAAATTATATTTTCTTAAGTAATAGGAATTTTTTTTTTAGGAATATGTCATCCAATTGAAAGTTACGTTAAGTAATTACTGAATGCTGAACACAAATTTGGTTCATGTAGGAGTTTGGTAAATATCAGACTACTAGTGGACATCCGTCAAGCTCGTTATCTCAGGAAAACCATTTCTGACCCCTAGACGAGAATCGAACCCGTGACCTTTTGATGACCGGAGAGACGCTCTAACTACTGAGCTACCACAACTCAGATGGTAAGCTAGGGTGCAGGTTCGTCATATGTACTACCTAAGCTGAACTCATGATTTTGACTATCAGAAGTATCGTATCGGCCTTCTCATTGATTGTTCTAATTTTTTCTTTTTACCCGTGACCAAAAAATCGTATCAACATTCTCATTGGCTAATGGCTTTCCCGCTTCAACGTTAAGTTTGGCGAGAATTTTAATGTTTTGGCTACTGCGTAAATTAGCGAAGAACGGTTTAACTCCTTGGTGGGCGAGGGTTTTCGGTTCCCTTTGACGAGAATCGGCATCTGACCCTGGGTATCAACGCCGTCATCTAGCAGTAAAGGAAAGTACACTGTTCAAGAAGTTTATTATGAATACTTCTCACAAGAAATAGCTAAGGAGATAAATTTACATTACAAACAAATGCACCAGTTTGAGAACGAAATTTCTGTGTGTATGCAATATGTTACTTAACCGGGTTCGTCGTTCTCGAAATAATTAACTTTAAAACATCAGGGCTCGTATAATGAACAAATTACCTCATGGTAAATGCTTAGAAAGATTTTTTTTCTTTCGTTGTGACGCATCATAAAGCTCACTCGCTTCTATCACCCTCGTTCGTTTTTTTAATACTGTACGCACGCATTTACCATGCATGCACTAACGTCTATTTATATCATTGAAAACTTATGAACTTACGGCGGGACAGACTATCTTCTTAAAGTATTCCTTCTTCAGATTGTTCATTTTTAAGCACTATTACATCACAAACAAAACATCGTGTGATCAGTAATATTTACAATATGAGGGGGTCATTTGTATGGGATTTACATAGGTGCAGAGCTATTGTTAATCCCACACAACTTGGACGCGAATGTTACAAACAAATTGTACTAGGCATAATCAACTGTCGTTGTATTTGTCATAATTTTTAAAATTCATTTCTACGCGCATAATCAGCAGCTCTGGAGTACAATTACGTCAGTTATTCGCAAAATGCTACCAGGATTCGAGTTGTTGAAAGCCAATGTTCTTCGAGATGAGTGGACACAAATGGGTGACTTCACGAGGGACTTAATTGCCCTAAATACTGCGGTTTTAGAACATCCAACTAAACTGCGTTTAAGTCGAGGTGGCGATCAAATCCTAATTTCTCTTATTACTTTTATCTTAGTTATACATGATCGCCGGTGCGTCGAAGTGCTGCTGTCTGACTGGCGTAGAACATCAGGAAATATTAATGAACTGCAAAATTTATGTACAACATGTTTTGGTTTCAGAGTAGATAAAAGGAATCACATCGGTGTGTTTAATCTAAAGGGCGTAGAGTGTTAAAAAGTGAAAAAACTGGTGACTACCGATTTTATGTAGAAAAATTCTGACACTTCGAGGAAAGGCCCTTCTTCAGAGAGTGGAACGTGTTCTTAAAGACGAATGGCAACAAGACTCGTTTTTATACCAAAAGGAGACATGTGATAAGAATTAACCAATAAAGTACGAGAAATATATCCCAGCAACGAGCAACCTAGCAACCACAAGAAAGTTACTTGCTGTTTTTAACGACGATCACTCAACCGGTACTTAAAGAAACCGCCAGAGATCCAGGCGAATAGAAGTATGAATTCGCTAAACATGAGGATGAAATGAAGTGAAATCAGTGCATAAGCTGACGTTTCTACATAAGTTCGGCAATCTTCTAAACTTTTAACTTTCTACGCCGTTTTAGATACTGCCTACGTAGCATCCTATATTTTTACATGGTACTTTAACGTAAATGCTTGACAATCGTTTAAATGGAGTAGGGATAATATGCGTACTTAGCCCTGGGCTATAACGCGCATAAATGACAAACCGTTTGGAATTGTAGATCGAGCTGGACTTTACAAATCAAACAACAAGTTTGGTAAGCAGACACTTTATCGTTCCTAACTATTACTATATTTTGTACTTTTTATAATTTTTCTTCCAACTGAACAACTCCGACTGCGATCCTCAAATCTCTGCTGAAGAAGCTACCACAGAAGGCCCAAACGTACATCGAGGGTTGTGTCCCAGGACACCTGTTCACAAGACAATGTTACGTATCTTTTTGTCGTTTTTCTTTAATCATTTGTAATTTATCATACAACTAGACACAGCATGCCCAACTAAAAGACTGTCATGCGCATTGTATGGTAAGAGTAATCGCGTATATTAATAATATTTTTCTTTTCAGTCTCTTTCCATTCGTTCAACTATCACATACATATATACTGACAGCAATAGTGTAGGTCCTACTGCATATTCTAAGATCCAAATACATACTTGCTTTTCATTTCACATTACAAACCGAAATGCATCGTAATCTATGTGCATAGTCCACGGCTACGTACGCATATTATCCTTATTCTATTTAGATGGTCGTTAAGCATTTACGTCATACAATGCCAACGGTGTGGTTCTTATTACTTACTCTAAAACCAAAAAATGTTCACCGGAAGTCAGATATCTATAGTCTTATCGCGCACGTCGGAAAGAAACATTAAATATGTTCAGTATGCTGAAGGCCTGGCTCCAGATTAAATAAGCATGAAAACAGACTTTTGACCATACCTCAAAGATCTACTTTAGCAATTAATAACACTTCCATAAAACAAATTTGCATCATTACAACTAACTCAATTAAAACTTTACTTGGCATAATGTTAAGATATATCATGTAATGGTATAAGTGTTATGATAGCAAAAAATAGAAACAAAAATAAAATACAAACCAACGAGATAGCTGCACATTTCTTCTTTATCAATTGACATCTTAACTGCTTTTTAGGATTTTGAATTTTACGACAGTTCAATTTCTGCAACTCAAAAAACTTGTAAATAATAGTATTTCATGAAAAAAAAATTGTATAAAAATGACAACGGAAATAAACTTGAAAGAGAAATTTTATCTGGTACGTGAATTCTGATTTTTATTACCTGAGTGCAGTTAAACTTTGGACGAGGGAATGGTTTAGGTATAACAGGCTGTAGAATAAATAATGTGTAGGAAATTTAGAAGAAAAGACAAATTGAACAGCCAGAAACAACAAAACTCTAAACATCCTGGGTTATCACAACACTTAAACTTTAATCAAGTAATGTAAATTTGTTGTGAGCCCGATAAAATAATGATAGTACTTCGATTATGAAAAATTAGAACCTTACAGTCCACGCGGCTGCATGCATACCAGGACTTAGATTGGCATGCTTTTACCGCGCACGTCACAGAGAAAAGACTTTAAAGATGTTCAGTCTGTTGAAGGCCTAACTCCGAACTTAGTAAGCAGAAAATCAGACTTTTGATCATACCTCAAAAAATATACCTTATGAATTAGTTCGACTTCGATGAAAGAAGTCTGCGTCGTTTCAAATATTTTGAACTAAGGATTACATAGAAATAATGAAAAACGAAAGCCATGGCCGCAATATTGGAAAAAGGTCTTTAGGCACTCCAAAAAAAGTGGATATACACTAGAATTAAAAAGACAAATTGGTGGGATCTTTTCATAAATGATTCCAAGATTTTTAATTTTTCTGAATGATTGCAGTTTCCCATCGTTTCCATTAGATTTAAAGCCACGATACATGGAAATTGTACCTGATTTATTGGTGTCATTTTGTGTTTAAATTTTAGTGTGTCTTCACACACTAAAATTAGTAAGTCTGTCTTCATATAGAAAATAAAACAGGTGGAAACTGGAAAGTCTTAGATAGAGAAAGGCAGCATGAAACAGGCAAGTGTAATGAGGGCAGACAAGGGAGGTTTGTGACCGAGAATGAAGAAGCTGGAGGGCACCTAATTTACGGTATTAAAAGAACTGTCTTTTCACTTGATCGAAGTCAGGGAGCATTGCGTGGTGAATGGGTTGGGTGAAGCTAGGCATTAACTTGTCATAGGAGTTGAAAAGTCTCGCTTGAAATTTCTCACAAGTGAGAAATACCAGGTGAAGAAAAAGAAATAACAGATTACAGACGACGTTTAACAGATAGCTGGCAATAGATATGTATAACTGATTACAGATTATATATATAAGATAAAGGAATATGAATAATGGATAACGGACAACAGATAAATTACAAGTGTCTAAAGGTTAATAACAAGTATTTTGAACCGTACTAAAAAGTTTAATTTAATACAAAGCTTATAGTCAAACGAACGCACGATGTCTCATGAACTTAAATGGATTATAATGTTAATATTCTACAGTAGTGATTTAAGATTTTTCTTTTAGATTTATAGTTATCGCAGGCATTAGATAACAGATTAAAAATAATAGGTAACTGTCGACAGATGATAGATAGCATACAAACAATGATGGATAGCGGATAACCAAACAGGTCAAAAAAGAAATGATAAAATATGTATTTTGTGTTCGACCATGAAACGTAATGTTTTTCAAAACTAATAATTTATAACTAGCATGTGTTGTCTTATGACTTAAAGTGGATGGAATTTTAAGTTAATCTGAGGCTTCTTTTTATGCCTTTATGAAAGGGTCTTGATACATTTTGCTGTTCTCGACATTATTGTTATTCTCTTTGACAACGTCCATCTCGTCTTCATTGATCATTGTTTTAATCTTAGTTGATCTCTATGTTCTCAAATAAATAACTTAGTCTTAGAAAGGTTATTCAGCGCGGGAAGCAAACGCGTAAACTTTTGATTCCGGTGTGACACGGTAACCACTGGGTTAAACGGACGTAAATGGTGACCAAAGGATATATTTACAGGCTGGTGGACAGACATGTCGTGGGCAGACAATTGTGGTACTTTTGTGGTAACCGGGCTTTCAAGCTATTTACTCAGAAATATAGGTTCAGAGCATGACGAATATGTACACATACGCATGCGCACACAAATATATGTATAGATTATGTACCGAGACTCAGAGTGACGACTTGTTGAGATTAGAACCCTTGGCCCTTCAGGTCTCGGGATCTAAGCAAGTCCTCACTCGAGGTCAACGTGTATAACCGACTTATATCACAATACGGATGAGGCAAACACACCGAGTTATATCAAGAGAGAAATGTAAATATACCTACATCACGATAAAACACTCCTCACTCTGTTTATAAATATTACACATAGATTTGATGCACATTCATGAATAGCCTATTGTTTCTAATTTCGACCAAAATATCAAGAAATGGAGGCTCACTCTTAGACCATTTCCATGTAAATTGAATCTTCTCATGGTAAGAATTTGTACAAGAAAAAAAATCAAAAAGGGTCTCTTCTCCATGTAACTATTTTCTTGTGAGACGTTATGGTCGTTGAATCGCTTTCTAAACGTAGTAATAGCGCTTCCAGCATCGATCTGTAAATACGTTTTACATTTTATATTGCAAATCACTATTTGCGAATAACAATCGAAAGTATTTTCTGCACAAAATTCTCTGTCCTTGTTTACGTACTGACAATCTGACGATAATCTCTACTCTTTTTTATCCCCACTACTCTATCATGACTTAGCTTTATCTTCGATTTAAACTTACAGCATCATTTAAATTTGCTGGCCGTTTTTTTCATGCCCATTTGTCCTGGGCATGACATTAAACTCCATCCGATGGTGAGTCTCCAGTCCGGGAAGACTGGAGCTCTGGGGAAAGTGGAGTGGCCCCTTAATCACCATCACTCCCAGGCCCACTCTGACCCGGAGTGGTAGCACCTGCCTAGGGTGCCAGCTATGGCTCAAATAGTCCCACTGCCTTGTGGGTGGTTTTGGATAGTCTAAGGCTAAGAGAGTAAACCCTGACAGACAATCAGGAGTCGGAGTCCTGTAGGCAGCCTAGCGGCAAATCCTGTCGCTAGCCTGGCAACTCCTGCGACACAGCAGAAACCAGTACGTAATGGCCATGTCATTCCTCCTGGCCTCTTCCGTTGTGTGGAGAGGGGAGGCATGGTGAGTGAGCTACAACTTGCCTCCCATGGACCTCAGCCCCGGTTAGCATCCGTTACGCCATCACCCTTCCACTGGAGAGGACACTCCAGCTTCGCTGTGCCCTACAGCTTAGACAAAACACGGGAAGCAGCAGTTACC
>JBAHVQ010160127.1:1645-22240 GCA_036872915.1 Nanipora kamurai | reverse complement strand
TTTCAAAGCGAGGTCTTGAGTAGGAAACCAAAACCGATTGAGAACAATAGAAAATGGGTGTGGTGGGTATATAAAAAACGTTCAAATACACGCAACAGGACCAAACATTGCTACAGGTATCGCAGAAGCGGCGAGGCTGGGGCTTTAACAATGACGGTACCATCATTCCCCGATTGACCTTGTAGCTCAGTTTGTAGAGCATCTTTCTAGAAATACCAAGGTTGCGCGTTCGGTCCCCAGCCGTGGTCAAGTAGTTCTTTTCTACTTACCTGGTATGGCTCGCACATGCTTGTTGGAAACATTCAATCTTGGTATATATTAACCTGCACAAGCAAATACTCCCACATTTACAGTTTCTGAAACTTTCGATCGAGTTATGTTTGTTTCTGTTAACTGAACCCATGTTTTAGATCCCCAGCTTAAAATTTCGTTCCGCGTTCCCTGCCTAGACTCACCACGGCAGAATCAACTTTTATGTGACGCATGTAATCGGCTAGGGAAACCCTCGAATCCTAGCACACAGCAAAAACCACTCAAGCCGACAACAATTCCGAGCTGCTGTCTGAATAATACGCCATTCTACTTCAAAAAAAACACCACCGAACTAATCATTAACACTCACACTTGATATATCACTTGTATTTTTAACCCTTTCTATCTTTTATATAGACCTATTATTGTGTTTTATTTCATTATACGTTTCCCGTTGAGGGTTGCAATCTGACATCCGAATGTGAAAGTTCGTAACAATGAATTCTTTGGTCAGAGAAAGTGTTACAATTTTTTTTTCTCAGTGATATTTAACAACTACTAAACTCGGTTATCACAAAATACCGAGATGTAATAATAATTTATCCGATTTTATTTATATAGCACTATTTTACTATTGGTTAAACTGCACATCTGTCAAGACATTTTCCGGCCACTTATCTTAACGAGTCGTATATTTTCGGAGGTGTGGAGTAATTTACATGAGCATATTGTAGCATTTGTATGGCCAGTGATGTGCATGAATAAAATATCATTCGTAGGTAGTTATTTTTGGATCATGTAGAGGTTTCGAAGCCAAGAAAAGAAAAGTTAATCGAGTAGTTATTTCTATTCTTAAACGTTTTCAGAACCATCCATTAATCAACTGTTCAGATGGAGACGAGTGGCAGTTCAAAAGATAATAAATATGTCGAAAAGCATGATTGGGAATACGTGGAAAAAGACAACATGTTTACTAGGGCACAACGTGATCGTCATGAAGAACTTATACACAAGCCACGTCCTCCTCGTGACACAAATAATCACATTGAAATGGTCGAAACGAAAGAAGAACAAGGTGAAGAAATGGCAACTGAGTTCAATACCCATGAAACTGAACGGAACCAAGGTGAAACAAAAAATCTAAACGACCGGGGTCAAGAAATTAAAAAAGTGGAAAGTAATGGCCAGGGGAAAGAAGAAAATAAATTAAATAATAAGGACGACCATAACTCTAATAAACAAGCTAATAATGAAAATTCACTCCGAAGGTTTATTATCATACCGAGCTTCCTTGTGTTTTTATGCAGTTTAGCCTTTTACGCCATAATTACTAGGTATTGGCCACCGGCTCCTGGTCCCTCCGAGAAACCTATAGTTCAAGTAATATCCCCAAAACACCTCTCTCCGTCAACTTCCCACTGGCGCCTTCAAGGCACTTGTAATTCAACTACAGCTTCTATCGTGCAATGTCAGTGGGAACAGGTTTACCCAATACCTGACTGCCCTGATAACACAGTCATTGTACGAGAGAAAGGAAACTGTTTACAAGGTCCGTCGGTGTCTTGGCTTAATGCAACATTAGAGGACTTAGCTGTTCCTAAAAAGCACGGCATTTATCTTTTCAAGCTGAGTTGTGTGGATGCAAACGGAGAGGAGGGTTGCGAGCACGAAAAGGTTTTCGTTGGCAATCTCTCACCACCCTCTGTTGCAGTAGATGAAAAAAAAATAGTGATATCAAAAACGATCGCTCGAGTTACATTAAAGGCGTCATGTAGCGTTACAATGACGGAAGGAAACATCATAAGCGAGCAATGGAAATTTTTAGATGGTCCCAAAAAAATCAACATTCCATCGACTGGTTCAACTGTTGAAATTACTGAACTTAACGAGGTAGGCGATTACGATTTTGTGTACAACTGCTCTGACGACTACGGAAGCTTTGCATTTGAAGTGATGAAGGTAATAGTTAAACCAGACTACGTTCTTGGTATTGATCTTGGAACCTCCTCGACTTGCGTCGTCATAATTAGAGAGGACTTTACTGATGATTACATTCCTATCGTCGAAAATGTCGGGGATTACGACCCCTGTATGCCATCTGTCGTTGCATTTAGTCTTCAGGATGGTCGTTTAGTGTTTGGCGAGGATGCTTTGCAACAGGCTGTCTTGAATTCGAATTCGACTGTATATGAAGTGAAACGGCTAATGGGAAGGAGCTACTATGATGTTAGCGCACACAGTTTTCTATTCAAAGTGCGTCCTACATCGTATTCCCATTTACCGGAGGGAACCCGTGCTGCCATTGAGATCCCCTGCAGTGGTGAGAAGAAGATCCTACAGCCTGAATTAGTGAGTGCGCTTATTCTACGAAAAGTGGCAAGTTATGCTGAGGATTATTTGGGCATCTCAGTGAAAGATATTGTTATCACAGTCCCGGCGCAGTTCAATGATGCACAGCGTAAGGCGACGATAGACGCCGCTCATATTGCTGGACTAAATCCGATCAAAGTTGTTAACGAGCCCACAGTAGGGCGTTTGCCGCAAGACGAGTAATAGATATCTGGCGTGATCAACAACGAAACGAAGGACCAAGAAAAAAGAACATTCAAGAGGCAGTTTTGGCTGTGGTTGCAGATATTGGTGGCGGAACCGCAGACTATGCTCTGATGCAAATCGACTCTGGAAACTATTACAAAGTTCTGAGAACAGGCGGAAGAAAGACATTAGGTGGTCGCGATATCGATCTTCGGCTAGCTGAAGTCATTACTGCGGACTTACAAAGGAAGTATCAGAATTTCAACTTAAAGAATGAAGAGTTTCAACAACAACTGCGAATCAACTGTGAACATGCTAAAAGAGAGCTAAGCTCGCGGGAAATCTACGCTTTTCCATCCCTGGACTACACTGATGATAAACATTCCCATCCTTTCAAAATAGAAGGACCAACATTAACGCGTGAAAATTTCGAGAGTTATGTTGTGGATTTATTTCAAGGAATGGTGGCCCCTCTGGAAGATCTAGTGAAAGACTCGGATTTTCATGCGAATAATGTAGACGAGGTGTACTTTGTCGGAGGTACAAGCATCATCCCAAAGCTTAGGCAGATGATCATGGAGAAGTTCCCGAAAGCGAAGCCAGTTTCTAGTGAAGATCCAATCCAACTTGTGAGCCAGGGAGCTGCAGCGTTTGGCGCTGTGCTTACAAATCTCATTCGGGTTGATAAGAAGCCAGAGATCGACGTTTTACCGGCGTCTATCAATGTTGCAGTCACTGAAAGTGGTACTATGATCAGAATTTTCGGAAAGAATCAGATTTACCCGGCAACTGAAAGACACAGTTTCACAACGCATTCGGACAACCAGAGTTCCGTAGTGATCAAGGTTTATGAAGGCGAAGGCAAAGTTGCCGAGGAATGTCATTTTCTCGACCAGTTTGAGTTGATGGGAATCCCTCCTTCCCCGGCTGGAATCCCGGAAATAGAGGTGATCTTTAAAATCGATGACAATGGTTTATTGCGCGCGCATGCCTCACACAAGAGACAGAAGTCAGAAATGAACTTCACCGTCTTGACTACAACTGGCAGCATGGCGAATGAAACGAGAATGAGACTGTCGTCGATGCTCAGTAAACTGATGAGCTTTAAGTCGAACAATAATTTGTACTCCTTGCTAGACACCGCTACTTCAATGGACGTGATACCACCGAAACCGAATACAAAAACAAAAAAAATATTAATGGCCAGGTCCTCGAGAAACAACGAGGAAGTTGTGAGGCCAACAGCAAAACCTTCCCCTTTGCCTCCCACGGTTAAAGTTACTTCCGTGAGACACCTGTCACCTTTAACTGTCAACTGGCGTCTAAAAGGCAGTTGTAATTCAACTGAGTCAACTATCGTCCAATGTCAGTGGCAGCAAGTTTTCCCAAAACCTGACAACTCTGATAACACAGTCATTTCCCGAGAGAAAGGTAACTGTTTACAAGGCCAGTCAGTGTCTTGGCTTGATGCAACATTGGAGGACTTAGCTGTTCCTAAAAAGCACGGCACTTATCTTTTTAAGCTGAGTTGTATGGATGAAAGTGGAAAGGACAATTACGAAAACGTTAAGATTTTCGTTGGCAACCTCTCGCCACCCTCTGTTGCTGTAGATGAAAAAGAAATACTGATAGCAAAAACTATCGGCCGAGTCATATTAAAGGCGTCTTGTAACTGTACAACGACGGAAGCCAACATTACAAGCGAGAAATGGAGATTTTTAGATGGTCCTAAGAAAATCAGCATTCCATCCACTGGTTCTACTGTTGAAATTACTGAACTTAACGAGGTAGGCGATTACGATTTTGTGTACAACTGCTCTGATGATTTTGGAAGTTTTGCATCTCAAGAGATGAAGGTAATAGTTTAGCCGGATTACGTTCTTGGTATTGATCTTGGAACCTCCTCAACTTGCGTTGTAGTGATTAGAGAGGACATGACAGTTCAGAACATTAGCATAATTGAAAACGACAGTGATAACGACTCCTGTATGCCATCTGTCGTTGCATTTAATCTTCAGGATGGCCGAGTACTTGTAGGCGAGAGTGCCTTGCAGCAAGCTGTTTTAAATCCCCTTTCCACTGTATATGAAGTAAAAAGACTCATGGGAGTAGAATATTCGGATGTTGCTGGACATAATTTCCTTTACAATGTGCGTTCTGCGGCTGCGGTGAAAGGAAGCCGAGCTACAATTGAAATCCCCTGCAAAGCCGAGAAGAAGATACTGCAGCCTGAGCTAGTGAGTGCGCTTATTCTACGAAAAGTAGCAACTTATGCTGAGGATTATTTGGGCGTTTCCGTGAAAGATATCGTTATCACTGTCCCGGCGCAATTCAATAATGCACAGCGTAAGGCAACGATAGACGCCGCTCATATTGCTGGACTAAATCCGATCAAAGTTGTTAACGAGCCCACAGTAGCCGCATTTGCGGCAAGACGAGTAATAGATACTTGGCGTGATCAACAACGAAACGAAGGACCAAGAAAAAAGAACAATCAAGAGACAGTTTTGGCTGTGGTTGCAGATATTGGCGGCGGAACCACAGACTATGCTCTGATGCAAATCGACTCTGGAAACTATTACAAGGTTCTGAGAACAGGCGGAAAAACGACGTTAGGCGGTCGCGATATCGATCTTCGGCTAGCTGAAGTCGTTACTGCAGACTTACAAAAGAAGTATCAGAATTTCAACTTAAAGAATGAAGAGTTTCAACAACAACTGCGAATCAACTGTGAACATGCTAAAAGAGAGCTAAGCTCGCGGGAAATCTACGCTTTTCCATCCCTGGACTACACTGATGATAAACATTCCCATCCTTTCAAAATAGAAGGACCAACATTAACGCGTGAAAATTTCGAGAGTTATGTTGTGGATTTATTTCAAGGAATGGTGGCCCCTCTGGAAGATCTAGTGAAAGACTCGGATTTTCATGCGAATAATGTAGACGAGGTGTACTTTGTCGGAGGTACAAGCATCATCCCAAAGCTTAGGCAGATGATCATGGAGAAGTTCCCGAAAGCGAAGCCAGTTTCTAGTGAAGATCCAATCCAACTTGTGAGTCAGGGAGCTGCAGCGTTTGGTGCTGTGCTTACAAATCTCATTCGAGTTGATAAGAAGCCAGAGATCGACGTTTTACCACTCTCTATTAATGTCGAGGTCAAGCTAGATCGTACAATGCACAGAATCTTCGACCGAAGCAGGAGTTACCCAGCAAGTGAATCGGACAATTTTACAACTATACATGACAATCAGAGTAACGTAATGATAAAGGTTTACGAAGGCGAAGGAAAAACGGCAAATGAATGTCATTATTTGGGAGGATTTACGCTGACTGGAATCCAACCGGCTCCAGCTGGAGTACCGCTTATTGAGGGGGAGTTTGTTATTGACCTTAATGGCGTGTTGCACGTCGAAGCCTTCTATATGGCAAAAAGTGAAAACATTTCACTCGATGTAATATCAAATTATGGCAGCATGACGACTGAAACGAGAAAACGCCTGTCGGACAAGTTGGAGCTGCTAATGAATGTGGATCACGGTAGCTGTTCGTTGTTGGACCCGTTACAGCAGTGACGTGAATTAGTTATTGCCACTGGTTTATGCAGTTCTTACATTCAGGATCTTGTTGCCCCTTAGATTGTGGGAAAAAGAGCTGAGGTACGAAATGGAATTAAAACAATGTCGAGTTAACAGCAATGCTATGTAACCACTGGCTCGTATAATTTGCATGTACTATGACCGGTTTTTTAAAAATATTTTTGTAACTTGATACCTTGTAACCTAATTTGTATATAAAATTATAACCTGTTTTTAATATCTCCGTTGCTTAATTGATATCTTGTAATCTAATTTACATATACTATAACCTGATTTTTCCATATTTCCGTAATTTGATCCTTTCTGACATAGATTCCGTTTACTATGCTCTGTTTTTTATACATTTGTGTTACTTGAGACCATATGACCTAATTTGCATATACCATAATGTTTACTAAGCAAACTTGTTATCTGTGTGGCTTTATTTCGATAATTCCGATGGACTTAAGTCAAGGAGGAATTAATACATGCTAACTCAAACAAAAGATTGCTTATAAGACAGTTACTAAAATTCCATGCCTGGAAAAAAAGCTGTTTCCCTACAGTACTGGTTCCGAAGAGTTGGACTTTTCCCCCAACTCACCAGCTGACGTATTAAGGTGGTGAGTACTTAACATGTAACAAGCAAGATATCGAGGCGATATTCACAAAAGTTGAGGCTGTAGACCTAAACGTTTGAAGTATTTGTTTCGAAACTATGTCAGCTCGCTGGAGGAAACACTGATTTTCATATGGAAAATTAATGGTGCAGTTGAAAACATCAAGGACTCAGTATTATGGTACGGTAAATTTGTTCAAGTTCGTCACTTACTACGACATCTGCTACGTCCATACAATTCGAATCTCGGTAGAAACACCATGTTCTGCCAAGGCCGACACACGAAAAATGTCCTTTCATTCTAGTTTCAAATGCATGTCAGGCTTCACCAGTTGCAATGCATGACTCCACAATCTCCGCAAAAACTTCAATAAACAACTCCTGTTTATATTTCTAGCCAGCTTATCTGATCTTTTGATTTTGAAACAGTGTCACCCATGAAGGCTACTTCTAAATCAGTTCAAAAACTGGTAAAAACTATCTTCCAAAATTGAAAATAAGATTAGCGTGGAAAACAAATAGGAGCTAATGGGGTAAAAACGATATTTTTGACTTAATATCAGATTTTGATATTCCTCATAGATTCATTGGAGGGCGCTCCGTCCAGGTTGGGGGTCCTTAGGAGGTTTTCTCAGACCACTGAACTCTAACCCGCAGACGATTAGCGGGCAAAAAATGAAGCCAAGATGGCCGTCAATAGATGGCGTTTTTGCTCCTCAGTTGCAGTCCTTCACACGACATTTTACTTCAGCTTCAATCTCGTTCCCAGAGACTGCGATCCTTTTGGCCACCGTCAAGAACACGGAGTTTCTGGAAAGAACAGCGGAACAACATGGCATCCATCTGCATAGGAAGCAAGTCTAATTTGGGAGGAAACAATCTTTCTGGAGTACTTTTTGCACCCGGAAAGGCCGAGCTGTAGCGGGCTTTATAGAAGTGCCTGTACCGTTGTATTGTTAAATCCTGTAAAGACATTTCCTCTAGGGGTCCAGGCGCATGCTTTCCCGGATAAAGTTATCAAATTTGAAGTCTCATAAATGCCATTTCCGGCATTTTGAGGTAAGACTTTAAAGACTTCTAAAGGTTGCATGGTGTCGTATAAAATATAAAAAATATATACAACCAGTCAGACCGGGTTCAGCAACATGCCTGGTAGGAACCAACGAGTGGCAACATATTAGTCATTAATGCTGCTGTCAGAGACGACACGCGCGTGCGTAGACGATCATGGACTAGAAGCATTGACAGGACCTACATGTAGTCTACATGTAATTCAGATCAATTACTTTTTGTTGTTCAGTTATTTCTTCTTCTCTCAATGTTTTTCTTCACTATGACTACGCCGTCTATGTATATTGTTAAAAACGTGAAGACGTCGGCCCGGTTGTTCAAAGAACAATTACGGCTGATCCAGGGTTAAATATTTAATTGATTCTTTTGTTTGTAATGTTCTGTTTGATAATTTTAGTCCAAACTATCTAAGATAGAACCTCCTTCTGCATGTTTTTACAATATCTGAACAGAAACCCCTTGACATCTTTTCATACGTTTACAGTATTTCATCCACTAAGTTTCCTCAAATTTAAGGTTTTGAGCAAAAGCCTTTTCAACGATCGGGCCCCGAAGAAAATAATTGATTGTAGTAATATGACGCCATGTCTGTGCCGTGGTACCGTGGCACCCGCTACGTACGGCCTTGAAACAATGACCTCTGTATAACATGACTGCGGGTGTCTGATACTTTTGTACTGCCAGAAGTGTCCTCAATTGACCGGCACCATCTTGGTGAGTCATCCGCCGAGTTCCGATGAGTGATACTACATAAAAACATTCGGAATTATCTTCCGATGGGAAATTTGTAAAAGATGTCCGATATTTTCCGTTTGCCGATAAACCTTTTTAACTTTCAAAATGTTGTCAACTCACTAAGCTCGCTTTTCGCGCGAGTTTGGTTCCATGTCCCTTTTCCATCTCATGATACACATTTTGCATGTGATTGGCTGAGGGGGGTTTATGACATACCAAGTTGGCGGACTTTGAGGACAGTTTCCAGAGGTTCATTCTCAGCCCAGTTATATAGAGGTTAGTCCCCTGAAAGGGCACTTTAATGTGATATATATTCTTTTGACTGAGGTCCAGTGTACTGTCTGTAATCCTTCGCAAAAGGGCATAAAAATGATGCGTTTCACGTTACTAGAAAAGAGCATGTTCGTCCTTAAAAAAGGTACTTTTTACGCTCAAATGCACCTCTTTCACAATGAATACCAAATTAAATATTCTTTTATGTGCGTCTTGATAAACCTTTCTCGCCCCGTTTCTGTGTTTCCAATTCCAAATGATATCTGCTTCCTAACGAGGCCAGAAAGGCTAACGTAAGTGAACATAAAGAAATATTTAAAATGGCAGTCATTATGTAAGGGGGTATTTTTTTTTATCTTTCAAACAAGTTGAAGCACGTGCTTCAAATGCACCCTCCTGTACCGGCGCCTATGTCAGTGTCCGTAAGTGATTTGCCAGCTGCTGATTTGGGAACTCTTGAGTTTCTTATTAGAAGACAAGCGGTATCTGTCGTAATTAGCTTGCGTCGCATCGCGACTTCCCTCCTTTGACGCAGGCTGGTCGTAATACACGTATCACGAATCCCGCAAAAAGCAAGGCTTTACCCCACCTTCCCGCGCGAAGGCGCGTCGTTCTCGCGAGATTTTTGATAGGAGTATTATTCCTGTCAAAAATTCCGGGAGAACCACCCCCGTTCGCGTGGGAAGGTGCGGTAAAACCTTGCTTTTTACGGGATTCTTGATGCGTGTATTTGCGTCGAGTAAATTTTAAATGACCTGAACGAGCTGGAAAACACTTTAAATGCATTGCTTTGATTTTGAGGTCTTTAGGTTGGGTCAAAAAGCTGATAAATCACCTTAAACTTAGTCGTAACCAGTGACAAATGTTTCATTCCTTGGATTAATCCCTCTCGAATTTTTCCACCAATTTAAAGATTATCTTCTACCGTCATCAAGGATGTCTTTACGGCTGAATTCGTACAGCCGAAGGCTGAGGTTGATAACACTTACCTCGACCTTGATTATTCTGGATATGACAAAACCTCATCCAATGATTGTTTGATAGCCTTTATTTGATTTATCGGTCGTAAACACGCCCTCACAATTAGCGATGACACAGTATGATTTTAATACGAATATTCCCTTCTTTTGAATCTTTGCTTGTGGTTACACGTACACCATAATGATTCTCTCCTACTGATTGTTTCATTTAATGTATTGAATTATCTGTTTTTCTATTTTAATCGAATTTTAAACAAAATCATGTTATTTTTTCTCAGTTACACTTTCTGTGCGTTTGCATGAGGCTGCTACACTTTGTCCTGGTGAC
The DNA here is from genome assembly GCA_036872915.1 of Nanipora kamurai. NCBI lineage: Eukaryota > Metazoa > Cnidaria > Anthozoa > Scleralcyonacea > Helioporidae > Nanipora > Nanipora kamurai. The sequence continues at coordinate 11,872 of JBAHVQ010160127.1, read as the reverse complement.
CCATCATCTCTGAAGCATTGCCCTGAGATACATCTGCTACCGGCAGCGCAGCAATAGTTAGGCAAGCAGCAGATGGGGTACTGCGATCGACAGCATTTGTTCTGCTCACAACAAACGGCGTTTGAGAAAGGACAGCAAAGCAGTTCCTCTTCGGTCCTTGTTACATAATTCTTGAAAGTAAGATTACCTATCAACAAAAAATATTAATCGGGATGTTGAAACAAAATTTGACTCCCTACTAGCTAAAGCCTGATATCAGTTCTTTTTATTACGTAACAAACATCAGGGGATCCAGCCAATTTGGCTGTTACTGTTGTGAAATTAATATGTACTGAGCTGAATAAGTTGCAAAATTTTCTTCCAATCTTCTTCGCGACTCATTACTTGAGCTCAAAGAAAATCAATATTATTACTGATATTCAATGTTGGCCAATGTTATTATTATTGTTATTGTTATTATTATTATTATTATCATTAAAAAGATTAATCATGGGGTCTGGCACAGGCAAATGTCTTTCTCATTCCAAAAAATGGTGAACGATTTTCTCTTTATAATTTGGTGTTCCAAATAAATTGCTAATAAAATATAAATTGGGCAATTCTGTCACACGTAAGGGAGCTTAAGCCCTCAAGTTTCCCTCAGGAAAACCACCGTTTACTCTAATCTAAACTTATCTGTCGATACCTTTGCAACAGGTTTGTTCCTCCTGACAACATGCTGAGCTCACTGCATCACATTTCCGGCTTAATATGCCAGTACAGCCACACCCTTTCTGCACTGCATCAGCGTCGCTATTACATCTGTTCTGGGCCTGCACCTGGCACCACTTGGTGGTTCGAAGATCATCAGCTGATGCCTTCCAGTTTTGATTGACCAACCAATATATGACCTCCCTGAATGTTGCAAATGTAGTTTTTCCAAGAGTGAAGGACATGTCCACCATTACGTTTTGTACTGAGCAACATAAACTAAGGAGATTTAATTTTTTAAATGTGAGAAATGCCCTCAAATGGAAATTAAAACCAGCACTATTTTATTTGACAAAACGTAAGCCGCAGTAATATCAGTTACAGTTAATTCTATAAGCCGCGAACTCTTCATCTGTTTGAAAATATAATATAAAAACACGGATGAAATGGAAATGAATGAAAATTAAAGAATATGAATGAACGTGATTGATTAAAAATCGGGTGTTTAATAATAGAACATAAAAAGACAGATGAATTTGAAATGAATAAAAATAAAAGAATATGTGTGATTAAAAATCGGGTATTCGGATCCTGCGAATAAAGTTATTTTTACCATCTAGTGGCATCGAATTGTTTCGTTTGTGTTTGGTTGGTGAAATGAAAACGGTGTAGGTGTGTAGAAAGAATTAGGGGTAAGAAGGATATAGGAGTTGACAGGAGGAGAGAAGTGAAGAGAAGACATAGTGGAGAATTGCAAAACCCGTTTGCGGTGAACGCGAAAGATAAATGCCATGGCGAAGATTAGTGCAAGTCCGCCAACCTGACCAAGTTCCTTGTTTTCTTTTTTAAAATAACAACAAAACAAAAAAAAACGGTAGCCATGAATCTTCCGGTTCCACGCATCGGGGAAAAAATAAGCCGCAGCAATACCAGTCACGGCTAATTCTGTAAGCCGCGAACTCTAGATTTAGGCTAAGTCCCCATGTATGCGTTTTCAAGTCTGTCCATTTTCATTAAAATGAAAACGGATTAAAAATTTTGTATCCACACGAGCGTTTTCGGATCGTATTCGCCCGTCCGCACCACAACGCCAGAATTCAATAAACAGTGCTGGGTCACCGCTATATAATTTTCATTTATTATCGCTTTTAAATGTATTAAAGCGACATAAAAAAGTACTCGCACACACAAGCATCGTTTAAATAAAGCGGATTTATTTCTAAGTTTTTCGCGGCGTAACATATCAGCAGTTATCCGAAAGAAAATCATCCATAAACTGCACTGTTCTTGTTGACTGTTTCTTAACGACGAATTAAAAATAACCATATTCTGTTGTTTCCGGTCATTAACTCCAACCACTCAGGCTAAAGTGGTCCTCTGCTTAGGTGGGCTGGAGCCAACACCGTTTTCAAAAGTCTCCGTTTTCGCCCGTCGACACATTCAGCGTTTGCATGTGGATGGAAGGCGAAAACGAATAAAAAAAGTCTCCGCTTTCGCGTGAAAACGCATACATGTGAGCATGGCCTAATATGAATATTTTCGAGACTTAAAAAAGTGGCCATCCTCGAACATGTTAAATAAGTCTAACTTGTCCTAGAGTGGAAAAACTATGTGCTTTTAGAAAGCAAGAGTCAAAATTTGTCAATTTATATTCTTAAATCTTGATTTTAAATAATTGATTTAAAAAATTTATTAGCTTTTTTTATGATTTTGCGTAGAATTTCTCGTATTTCTACCGTTCATAATGGTAAGTCGACATTCCACAGCAATTGGTTATCACAGATCTACCCAGAGATTATTTACATCAATGTTTGTTGCTACTGAGTTTTTTAACTCCATACCAACCCTGAATCTTTCACTTAGATTGGGCACTCCAAAGAAGTTAATTATCTCAACTTGTGTTGTTCCCTAAGTCTTCTCATACTGAAATAACAATCTGACATTTACCTAGATAGAGGTCCTCAAAGGTTAGTTACCTCAAAGATTTTTCTTCTCATTAACACTCAGACTTTCAGCTGAAGTAGACACTTTGCGGAGGCTGGTTATCTCAATGTGTTGTTCATTAATTCAAAGTGCTTATAATCTCGTTATAAATATTAAAGCCCAGCAGATAACTTTCAATAAGCCCATAATAAGACATTGGTAAAGTTTGTAATTTTATTTAACTGTCATTTCGTTGCTAATCATGCAACATCTTCAGAGTGTGTGCTAATTACTTATGAATCTCGACTATATAATAGAGATTCACATGTAATTAGCATACACTCTGAAGATGTTGCATGATTAAGAACGAAACGCCAGTTAAATAAAATTACAAACTTTACCAATGTCTTATTATGGGCTTATTGAAAGTTATCTGCTGGGCTTTAATATTTATATCGAGATTACGTTTTCCGCCTCGTTCGTCTATTGCCACGATATTAAAGTGCTTATAAGGTGAAAATTAACTTTATTTTGTCTGAGATATGTGCCGAAATTTGCTAGTTCAGAGTAATCCATTTCGAAGATCAGTTCCTTGAGCTATCTACAGGAACATGTTCAAAGTGTTTGTTTATCTAGTTTGAAAGAATTATTCTTAGAGTGATAATTAATGATGTTATCAGCTCTTTCATTCCTTTTTTTCGTAAAATTTCCCTTCTTTGACTTTTTGGAAAAACGTGAATATCTTTTAAATTATTATATGAATTCAATTGAAACTTTACACTTCACTAGGGTTCCCAACACTGACCATGAACATCATTACATTGTCAGTTGCTTGACACTTATGTTTCATAAAACAAAAAATACTTCCTTTCCACTTCTTTTTGTTCACTTTTTGTTTTTGGCTATAGTCAAGTTTATTTTGGTACGAGTTTTGAATTCCAGAGTATAGCTAAGAATACCATTACTTCCCTCAATGTGACAGCAAATTAGGGATTATTCCAACCTGGATTAACTGTCTCTTCCTGCAGTTGTTAAAGAGACTCTTGTTTCAAATGAAAGTTCAAAACTGACAACTCAAGTTATTTTTATTTACAGCTCCATAATTACTTTTATAACTCTAGGAAGTGGTAACAAATCCAGCTCAGAATAATTGCTGCAGGAAAAGAATAATTGTGGTTGTGAGAAGGAAGTGATCCGGGCACTGACATGTTACCACGGCCTATTAATGGTCTAAGGGAATGTTTACACGGTACGATTAGTCGGACCGATTTCTGGTTTAGGTACATGGTAATTAACAAAAGACAACAGCTCCCTTACTTGCTAAAGCTACTGGGTCACACGTGACCAGAAGTAGTATAATAAGCTTACGGGCAAAACAAAAGGACAAACAAAGGAATGAAGTGAAGCCTGTGACATAAAGACTGCCTGATGGTCGAGGGACCTTACATGCTTCTGTTTATGCCAAGAGCCAAACAAAAGACGAAACAAAGAAAAATTCTTAATAATCTATCTGAAATTCAAAGTTTTAGATTAACATTTTGTATTTTCTGTTACCTTTCAAACGTCGAAACAAGGCTCGCTGCATCTCTGCTCGCTCCTTGGACTGTTATATCAAAAATTTTATCGATTTGAGTTCGATCTAGGCAAGTCACACTCTTACAATTGCAGGGTGTTTTAACAGGGGTGACAGGTCCGTTGAAAATAGCACTGTAATTGGCCCCAACCGAAGCCAGGATCGCCCGAGAGTCGCTTCTTTGGAGATTGAAGCCAACTGCAATAGTTTTGATGCCTTTCGTGTCCAAATACATGCACTCCTTACAGCCTTCATGGTCGTAGATCAGATGTTTAGGGTCACAAGTAGCTTCACCATTGCTCAGCGCGACTGAATTGCGTGCAGGTGGCCTTTGGCAAGCTGAATCTGATGCACTTGCTTTGCTTATCAGAAGACAAGCAATACTAGTCGTAATAAGCATTAAAAACATTTCCAGTTGATACTACTGACTTGCTATCCAGTTTTTTAATGACGCAGAAAACAGCAAATAAACTGCTCTTCTTGTCTGCTTTGCCTTTATAGACTTTTTCGACGGCAACTGGTGACAGATGTCCCATTCCTGGAATCTATTCTTCAGAAATTTCTCGGCGTTCCTGAACTGAAGGAGATGATGTTTTACTGTCTGTTGAAACTTTATGGTCACAAATACAGTAAATTTGACAGCGCAGCTTTCGTACACAAATGGAAGAGTTTATGCATAAGATCGTGTTGGTGAAATCAGACCCACAATTGCCATTCAGGGTCAAACAAATTAACTAAAATTGCTTTGGCTTACTAGAAATATTCTTCCAGGAATCGACCGCCAACTTTTTATAAAAAAAAATCTCGTGATTTTGAAGATCTGAGCGAAATGCGACTTTATTTCTTCGAAATGCACTTCAAAGGTATATCTGTGATCGGTTTTCGGGTAACTGTTTTCAATGTAACTTAATAAAAGACATGATAGAAATAAGTAGAACAGATAAATTCATTGACAAGTTTAGTGTTACCATTTTCTAGTTTAGTTTTTTAAATGGTCTTTTATAAATCATGAAGTATCTTCATTTCGATGGATTCTACAAGAAAATGGTTACGATTTTGCCCTTTTGTCCGAAGAATTCCCAGATAATCTATAAAATTAGTGACAAAATATCTCGAGACGAGTACAAAGTCTGAATTTAATCAGTCTTAACTTCAGTATATATTTGTGAAAATAAAGACTCTTTTTAGCTCTCTTCCCCGTTCGATGTTGAATAGAACCACTGCGAACAATTAGCACAATATGGAGTCACCAGCGTTAAACAGAGGGATGGGGAATGATGGAGATGATGGAATTATATGGCTGTAATTAGAACTGTCCCATGACTTGTGATTGATCTTGCTGAGTCTGAAAGAAGTGGTCTTGAATACTTACGCTTTACGCTGTGGACGCCGGCAGCGAAACAGAGAAGCTGTGTCTACAATTTGCAAGCATACTCTCCCCGTCAAATTCTAAGGTAAAGATATCCATGGAAATTCCTTGTAAAACAACGTGTTGAATTACATATTGTCCTTGAACCACTTCGACCTTTGTTTTTCCTCGAAAACAAACAATGCGCGTATTGATGCCAAAGTTCCTAGGGAAAAAAATCCATATCTAGAAGTATTTCTAACTCGTAAGAAAACTTCATATGAAAACGTAGGTTTGCGAAAACGCAGCCTGCGCTGGTATTTCCTGCCAGTGGGACCTCAGTGATGTCAAAGCAGCATAGGCGTTGTTCTTGTTATGCGTTCGATTACTTCGAAAGTGTCGAGCTATGTTTGCATCGTAATCCTTACAGCTTTTCGGGTCCATTTTATAGCTTTTCGAGCACAACAGATATCCGTTATCGAGTGCGGTTTGGCTTTGGGCAAATACAACTCAGGTGTGCAGTCGATCCAAGGTCATGTTTACAATCATGTTAAACAAGTTTGCGCAATGTAACTAGTGGACCATCTTTTAGCGTTAAGTGATAGATTTCGCGACAGTCCCAAATCACTGCCGAATTGAGTTATCTCTTTACATATGTATGATGCATGCCTGCAAAGTAAATTACTATGAAAGAGTTGGCATTGGGTAGGGATCGGTAAACCATATCTACAAAACCATTTGCGGCCATTTGTCTCTGCTTTGTTGCTCGGCGACAATCTGTAACGATAGATTGCTTTCAATAACATCACTTACAGAAATTGTCAAATCAAATAGTCGTATTTCGGTTCTTAAATTTTAAAGTATATATGATCAAAAAAGTTTTTTATCATTCCTTTGACCAGTTCATATAGTTTCTTCGAATCGATGTGGAGAGGTGGCTCTTTGATTATATATATATTTTTTTCTTCAACAGCAAGCCAATACCAAGCTTTAAAAAAACAATATGAATTTAATCAAAAATAAAAAGCTTTAAACATAATGTTTCGGGACACTGCCCTTTCCTCAAATACCAGCGTTCAATGTCAGGAGAATAAGTTCATTTATACAAAAGTTCGGACGTATCTTACAAACACGAATATTAAAATTTTAACATTAAAACTAAAAATCTTGAAGGATTCCGCCTCTGTTAAGATCTCACGTAATCTACCGCTTTACTTGTGCGGGATGTTATTCCGTTACATTGGAGAAACACACAGACACCTCCAAACAAGAATACGCCAGCATCTCCACCTGAATAAAAACTCCAATATACTGGCTCAGTCACCTAAAAAGCTCTCAAAAATGTCAAGAATCCTCCAACTCGGATTGCTTCTAAATAATAGATACTGTTACCACAAAATCCCAATTAAAACTAAAAGAAACTTACTACATCCAGCTAGAGAAACCTGAACTGAACAAGTAGAAGGATCATATTATAAGGAACCTGACCTTTTAACAACATCCTGTAGTTTGGTTTAAATTGTTTGCTTTTATTTATTCTTATTTATTTATTTTACTTTTTCGATTTTTCTATTACAATCTAACTTGTATTTAATTTGTCTTATTAGTTTGACAGGCAACCTTTTTAGTTCGTATCTTGTTTAATACGTCAAAATGAACACGCTACTCACTAAGACAATGCTGACGTGAATATATTGAATGACACCATCATACAATAAATTGTAGCATCTAACCTGATGAAGGAAGTAGGTCTTTTGAAACATGTCGTTAAAATTAAAAGAAAAACTAAAAAACGTCGTGAATTCTGTCAAGATATATATATATATATATATATATATAGTAGTGGTGGTGGTCGTATATATATATATGTATATATATCATATATGTATATATCATATATATATACAGTATATATACATAGATATATAGATATACACATATACAGTAGAACCAGTCCTTGCGACCACCTGACAAATGTGGGCGCCTAAGAAATGCAGACAGTTGGTGACAGTCCCTTGAAAACGCAACACATTTGTATACATTTGGAACCTGAGAAAAGCGGGCACCTGTGGATTAGGAATAGCGGACACCATTCTACAGCGCAAGGGTATGTTTTGACCTTTGAAATGGGGACACTCGCAGCCAGACACACTTCATGAGCAGAGTGAAAGTGCTGAGAATGATGGCAATGAAGAACCAGATGAGGCTGAGGAAACTGAGGAAGCATCAGGTGGACTGGAGATCAGCAGCTTACGTCAAGCACTCCATTACGCCCAACAGCTTTAGCTTTCTTCGCAGTCAACCATTGACGGTTATTTCGTGCGAATGTGACGTTCATCCTCACATCTATGTGCTGCTTAATTCCGGTGTTGGATAATGATTGCGTTTCTGTGTTTGGCCGTTTGGAAACTAGCACCGAGAGATGGACAAGTCGTGCTTAGTTAAGGGTGCATTAATGTAATGTAATTGCGCTTGTATTACAGTGTACGTCAAAGAAGATGTTACGAATAGGGGAGTTTAAGTTGGAAGCGGGTTAGGGGCCCACAGCGATAGAATTACCAGAGACAGAATGTGTACGTGGTCACGTGACAGAGGGCAAATTGAAGATACCTTATTACATGAAAATTTCGCGACACGTTAATTTCGCGAATTTCGCGTTTTAAAAAAAATCGCGAAATTAAAGTGACGCGAACAAAAAGTGTCGCGAACATAACATGACGCGAAAATTAAGTGACTCACCATATGTAAATAATTAAGAAAGGATGAGTTTATTAGCACTGAGAAACGTTGACAAAATCATATTTTTAACTATTCTGGGGCAATGTCTTGGTCCTCCTTATCACTACTGCTTTCTGTGTCCACTGCAGGAAGCACTTCCATCTGTCGATCCAAATCAAGACATTTACGCCGATGACTCGTGAGACTTGTTTATCGTAGTCAATTGACTCAATAATTCACGTTCAAGCATGAATTTCTTGTGGACATTGTGAGAACTTCTTTTTTGTTACTATTGTCATTTAGACCCGCCGTTGCATCTTTTGTTAATTTTGACGTTATTGTAGATAAAGTCGTTCTAGCTGAAATACATAAATACGTTGAATAAATACGTGTCTTGCTCAAGAACGCGAAATTAAAGTGATTCAAAATACAAAAATTTCGCAAAGTCGCGAAATCTAAGTGTCGCGAAATACGCGCACCGTAAAATCGCGAAATTAACGTGTCGCTAAATTTTCATGTAATAAGGTATTTTTTTGCCCTTGCACATCCGCCATATTGGATTTACGTCTTGATGCCAGCTACTAAAAATTTGTTCAAAAACTGTTTGGCTGTTGTATATTTTTCTCCGATGAGTTTGCAAGAATAGCACTGGTTTTCAATCGATGTCAGGGAAAATTATTGACGATTTTTCATTCGGGATGAATAAATCATCGCGATAAACTTTTGGTTTGTTTGATTATTCTTTGCTATCATCATTACGCTTTGCCCTCTGTACTTCCTTTTAGGCCAAGGACATTTCCGGTTATGTCACATTTGTCATTCTGCCCAGCGGTTGTTCCACGGAGGGCATCTTCGAAAAAAACATTACGTCTTTTCCAATTCTTTAAAATTTCAATAATTTTAAGTGGGAAAGAATGGATTTGCTTGGATCTATATTGAATAACATGGATGCCCCTCCTTCCTCATCTACCGACAAGGCAATGCGCAAAGATCTGAAAGGTGAACTAGAATTGTCAATGTCATATGAAGTCAAGTATTATTGACAAGACTACCACACTACGTCAATAAGTGGTGCCAAGTTATCTAATTTATTGGAGCTTTCTGCCATGAGTATATTTGGTGGTTCCAAGGAGTTTGAAAGACAACTTATTATGTTATCTTCCATAACTTTAGAGCAGAAAGAGAAAATGGAAAAAATTCAGGAATATGAGAAACTTAGAAGGGATAGATTTCGGCGACAGGTAATTTTGTTTCGACATGGCTCTTCATTGTTTTTTGTTAATGAATTTAGTTTCCTAAGCTACATAACTGATAATAGGCAATTATTGGTGTGGTTATTTTTCATATCATGCCAATGTAAATAGCCTCAAATTAGGCTTCTTGATTATACAGACTTCAACCTTGGCAATTCTTGATATCAAAAAAGCTGAATTCAATAATTGTTTTATTAAATCGTATATTTTTGACCCATATGTACAGTTCGCAAAACGAAATGATGTTGTGCAAGTAAAAATTTAAGAACACAAATTAATTTTCTGATGCATATTTCAAACTATTGATCAGCCATGATAAATTTCATTTAAAACAAAGTTTTCCACAGTGCACAGCGAAGTATTTTTAAATATGCAACAAGATCTTCCACAATCACCACAAAATTTTTTTTTAAGCATGATATTGTAAGTCTGTACACAACAAATTTGTACTCTGAATGAACAACAAAATGTAATTCAATGCACAACATTACTGCAAGTTGTCATGCCACTAAAAGTTGCATGTGGGAGGTTGGTAAACAACTGGAAGAACAGCTGGATGATATTGTAAGTGGTGTACCTTTATGTAATATTCTTCATTTTACATCAGATATTTTGATTTTATTCAGTTTATACCCAGACCTGAGCTATGGCAAGTGGGTGGTATGTCAGTGCATAGAGTGAAAGGGAGTTGGATTACTGTAGGGAGGCCCACAAAATGGGGC
>JBAHVQ010160088.1:0-22262 GCA_036872915.1 Nanipora kamurai | reverse complement strand
CTAAAGATTTTCTTCAAAACTGCTTAAAACCAGTTAGTCCATCATGCAAAACCACTGAGAACGATAGTTCGATGATGAGTTTCGCGATTGTTCCGTATGTTCGCGGTGTTACGGAGCCAATCAAGAGAATCTTTAGTTACAACGTCAAAGTTGCCCCAAAACCTTATTTGATATTGGGTCATATTTTTGCGAAACCTAAGGATCCTGTGAAGAAGGACCAAAGGACGGACGCTGTATATTCTATCCCGTGCAATGATTGTGATAAGGAGTACATCGGACAAACAAAATGTGAATTTGTAACACGCTTAAAAGAGCACCGGAAGGCAGTGTTCTTTTCTAAAAGGGATAATTCTGCCTTGTCGGAACACGTGTGCCAAACTAATCATGCGATTAATTGGGATAACGCTTAAATTATCACAACGAATCGCAGATACAAACAAAGACGTTGTTTGGAAGCTTGGCACATTAATAGCGCCCACGCTACTTTGAACCATGACGACGGCGGGCTCCTGCCGGATGATTATTTGCATCTCATCAATAGATGAAATCATCACTCAAAGTTGAGCATAAAAGGAACTCGTTACGTCGCTTAGATCACCCCTGATGAAGTCACTAGAGCGGAACGTCGAAACGTTGGGTCGTGAACTGTAATTTCTTTAAGTTACATTCATAATATTTACAAACCAGAGTAGCATTTGGTATGTCCGAAATTTCACCTGGTTGCCGTGAACTTGTATCTTACCGACGATGGAGCATGTATACAATAAATTGGATTTTGCTTATTTTTGTCGGGGTAAACGGTTCTGCGCTGAGAAGGAAAACTCACAATATGGTTTTAATATTTTGATACGATTTAATACGAGATAATGAAGTTTCGCATGCCCTAATTGCGCGAAATAAACCGCTTATCTTGCTCTAGGCGCCTCGCTGGAGGTGATTACGATTGTTTAAGGAGTTCTACGATCATTGCTTCTCGACTTGTTTATTTGTCAGATGAAGAAACAGATAGAATGGGAGACGATATTGTTTCAAAGAAATATCAAAAACTAACATAGGATTAAATCAAATGAATTAAATTTAACGTAAAAATGTTGCCAGGTTAGGTATGAAAATTTTTCAATGGAATGAATGTGGTTGCATGGTGCTGATATGTTTAAAATGCGCATTCTCTCAGCTTCTTATTCAAAGTGTCTGGGGGATCAGAAGAGAATTTTTTTTAGTAAGAGACGGTAGAGCAAATGCGTATTACACGTGCAAGAATTCTGCTAATTTTAGCAACTAAACCTGGCCTTTTTGATGATGATATCGCTGTCGATAAGATGATAAATAGAAACGCTTTTCTTCCATTGCCGTTTGTCTGGCTCCAAAAAATCACTTTACTAAAACTGTTAGTCTCCCCAGTGCTGGTGATATCTCGCCTGTGTACACCTCACTAAATATTCTTCGACCATTATCTCGATTTCTATGACTAATTGTTAATTAATATTCTCATAAACACCGTAAAATGCACTCTGTTGTATTCTGTCACTATATGACAACCATTCCAATGTTTCCCACTACGGCTATGTTGAACGTTCACAGATCATGAGTTATGGGCACGTGACAAACAAAGCTACGTATTAACTGAACACCGAATGGCACAACAAACCGTTTGTGGCCGTTACACGCTTGGGAAATTGCAGTATGAATACCAAATTGGAAACTAATCTGTATTAACTATATTCGCTACGATCATGATTTCAGAATGAAGAACAGATTGCCTCCATCATGGGCAGATCTTTACCTGGCAATTACTCTTGTTATGATGCGGCTATGGGTGCATCGGACAGTGATCTTTGCTATTCGGCCGGATACCGCAAATGCCTGAAAGCAAAGAAAATATGTCAGCAGCAGCCTTTCTGGCTAAGCACTGCACTAGATTCGCAGGATCGCGGGTTTAATTCCCAACCGGGAGCTCAAGTGTTACACATTTGTCTCAAGTGGTCTTCGTTCAGTTTTAAAACATACGATTCTTGCGCTCCAAATTTAGCTTTAACTTGAAATGGGTTCCACTTCATGTGATCGAGTGTAAATGCCCGATGTTGCTTGAATATACCTTTCATTTTATTGGCATTATTGCCATCGATTACGATGCTCTCTGAAGCGACTTTTGTGGTTCAGTCATCAGGACCACCAGATTCGTACGAGATTTGCCGAGTTGCGGGTTTGATTCCATACTGGAACCCAACGATGTGGTTTTTTGCCGTTTGTCTCGGTTGGTCTTAAAATGTATGATTGTTACACTGGAAAATTCACTTTCAGTTTATACGGATACCTAATAGTTTCTTTTTCTCGTACACCAATAATTTATGTAAAATTGAGTCCCCCAAAGCTATACATGTTGATGTGATATCTTCCTACTAATCAAATATGGATTATTTTCTGGTTTATAGTTCATCGATAAAATTGCTGACGCTTTCCAATACCTAATGTTCTTAATGAATCTTCGCGGCATTGTTTGGTGATTTTATCGTTGTTTATTCCACAGATGCAGAAAAATTTGAAGAACAACCGGCACCATGTTAATTATTCCTTTTAATCAAAAATCTTTCAATCCTCACAACAAGTACACCAAATTATGATAACGCTGAGCAATACTCACGAAACTCCTGGTATATCAGGCAAAATGACTTTGATATTTTTGTTGCAAAATTTATTGCGTTATAAATTGTCTTCTCATTGTCCATCCTAACGCTGTTTATAGTTATTTGCACTCGAATCGGCTCACAACTTAAAAGTTGACTTCAACTGGAATCGAACGTATCTCCATTTAGCTTTATGTTAACAGTTAAGGGCTAATGTTTGTTTTAAGGTTCCGAAGCTATTAATCTTTTGAAAATACCTTAAAATTTGGCTCTGCCGTATTGTGTCCATTATGCGTCAGTATACGAGAGCTAAATAGTTTGATAGATACATTTGCTTTTTATCTTTTCCCCATAAATCTGTGATAAGTTTGTTTTCTTCGTTTGAGTAAAGATCTTTTATGCCGGTTGTCAGACAAAATGTTTGTCGCTTTTAATAAAGTTCTGAAAATATCTAAGGCAATGCTTGTTCGTTTCATTTTACGGGTATAGAAAGGCTGTTATCTGGTGAACAATTCTTATGTGAATTACGAAGATGACTATTTCTCAGTCAAATCATCGATTATATATCGAATTTGGTTGATTCAATACACTTACTATTTTTAGTTTTTGAAAAATGCTGATTGTTGCATTTTCATTTTTAAGAGAACCAACTTTCAGACGAGGCAACTTATGACAGTGGTGAACCTAGTACTAGTGGAGCATTAATTCAAGGTACCTTTGTCAATTATTATAATGATGAATGTTATCGAGAGATACAAATAACAAAGAGATAATAAAACTTCCAAACATCTGATCCACGTATGTTAAGTAACGTAAATTACTCTCAATTTAATGAAGTACTAAAGTAAGCACTAATATTAAGTTTAATAAAGTAATGACTACTTAAAGTACCAACATTAACCCGTAATAAAGTAATGATTACTTAAAGTACCAATATTAATCGTTTATAAAGCAATGATTACTTAAAGTAACAATATTAATCGTTTATAAAGTAATGATTACTTAAAACACCAATATTAACCCTTTATAAAATAATGATTACTTAAAACACCAATATTAACCCTTTATAAAATAACGATTACTTAAAATACCAATATTAACCCTTTATAAAGTAGTGATTACTTAATGTACTAATTTTAATCTTTTATAAAGCAATGAATACTTAATGTACTAATATTAATCCTTTATAAAGTAATGATTACTTAATGTACTAATATTAACCTTTTATAAAGTAATGATTACTTAATGTACCAATATTAACCCTTTATGAAATAGGGGTTACTTAAAGTACCAAAAATAACCCTTTATAAAATAATGATTACTTAAATCACCAATATTAACACTTAACAAAGTAATGATTACTTAAAGTACCAATATTAACCTTTTATAAAGTAGAGATTACTTAAAGTACCAATATTAAATCTTTATAAAATAATGATTACTTTATGTACCAATATTAACCCTTTATAAAATAGTGATTACTTAATGCACCAATATTAACCCTCTTATGAAGTAATGATTACTTAAAGTACCAATATTAACTCTTAATAAAGTAATGATTATCTAAAGTGCCAATATTAACACTTAATAAAGTAATGATTACTTAAATCACCAATATTAACTCTTAATAAAGTAATGATTATTTAAAGTACTAATATTAACCTTTTATAAAGTAGAGATTACTTAAAGTACCAATATTAAATCTTTATAAAATAATGATTACTTTATGTACCAATATTAACCCTTTATAAAATAGTGATTACTTAATGCACCAATATTAACCCTCCTGGTATATACCAAGGTTGAAAATTACATTCGTGCGATTTATCGATAATCAGATCAAAATTTAACACGAAACGAAGCATTTGTTGTAAAGATACTACTGTTTTGAAGAAGGGAAATATATAACTTACTGGTTTTGTTATTTCAAGTTAAAGTCGTGTCTATAGAAGAAATAATCGCTATAACTTCCCACGTCCAGCATTTTCAAACTGTCTACTCGAACCGTTTCGCCTGTTCAAATTCCCTGCTGTTCTCGCGCATAGTCAGTACAAAATGCCAAAATGAAGTCTAAAAGGACGTTTTCAAAAATAAATAAATTTGTACCTGTGGTTATCCAGTTGTAATTCGGTATCGGTTGCTAGTTATTAATACATTAGTGATTAATCATTATTATGTAAAAATTTATTACTCAGACAATGGAAGGTTTAGTTTGCATAGTTGTAATCTGACAAAGTGGTCGAAATACCAGTTTGCCGAATTCAATTTTTTTTATGTCAAAGACCGAATTCCAATACGTTTAAGATCCAAGTAGTTGAAAGTTTACGAAACTTCAGATTCTAATAAGCCACTTGGCTATCTACCTATCACTGACTTTCGTTAAATTTTCGATAGGTCATCGCAAAATACTTTTGTAAGTCCGGGCTTAACCTCTCCATTAATCAGCTCTTTGGTTTACTTTAACTTAACTTTGTTTTAGGTTCAAATAGGTTCCACGCTACCGCCCTCTTTTATGGAATCTTTTACAAAATAATCGAATGAATAATTTTCACCGTTTGACGTCTAACCTACACCTAGTGTTAATCTTAAACAGCTTCATCAGCAATCGCCAGAGCAATCTTAATGAAACTATAAAAACGTTGATTGAGATCTCAGGGTGTTAGCTACAGCCAAAATTCGGTGTTAAACGCAGTTTTCCCAGTCATTGTGAGGTTGCAATTTCCCAATTAGGGTCTGTTAAAAAATAATTATATTACGAAATAAATATTTTGGTATTTAGAAATCTCATAACGTACTACGGTATCATTGATAATAAGATTGCATAATTTCTTTCGACAAGAGTTGAGGACTAGTTTTGGTCTTGCCTGCTTCTCGACTAACCGGTCGTCGAAAAAGCATAGACGCACCAAAAATCGCTAACTTGGTCATTAAAAATATACATATCTCAAATCTCTTATCGTGAGAAAAATGGCACTTTCTTTGGAAAGCAGAGGTTATGTGAATTGATATCACGATGTCGCACATATACACACAGCAAATATTACAAGAAGAGTTCGAAGAGGAATGCAGTAGAGTCTAGAAGCCCCGCGCACATGTTCAAAAAAATCGCTCAAGAATCAAATGATACGGAAACCAGCGAAGATGCAACTCCTACTGGTTGTACAGCTGCTGAAGACGAATTTCTTTACTGAAAAACATCCGATTCAGCAAATTCTTCCGAACTGTCCACTGAAATTCCCCCAAAAAATCTTGCCAATACTTAAACATGGAGCGATCAGTGCATAAGTAGAGGCTGAGTAGCTCAGTCAATTTATATTGAAAACACATTAAGCATCTCGTTGGTTGATGTTTGATACCGAGTTCATTAGCATTTTCTGTTCTGGACAGCAATGAACTAGAGGTCCGTTAACACTGACGATTTGCGTTGCAATTTTTCTCATCCTGGTGCATGTGTTCGGATAGATTCACTTACGAAAGGTTGGACCATTTTTTCAAAGTTTATGGCTCAGTTATTTTGCAAGTAAGTTTATTCAATCCTATACGTGAGGACGAGAAAAATCCCTGGACAAATCGCCAGTGTAAACAGGCCTTAGAATATATTAAATGCTCAAAGTTGAACTCTATATGGCTTATATGTGTCATTTACTTAGGTATAATTCCGTCTAAATTTAGTTTCCTAATTTTCTGTAATATTCTACAATTTATTGTAAATCTATCATAGTCTGTCACAAATCCGTCGATTTGATTGGCTATTCTACCATTTACTATTTGCCGACAGAACCATTTCCCGTTTTCAAAACATTTATGACTAATCTGTGACAATTTTTGATTAATGAAATTTATATTAAAAAAACTAAACAACTTGACCTAGTTTTCTATGAGCGATAGTCAACTCCGGCTTTGCGTTCATTTACTACCTCCTCATACACACTGCATGCTCGTTGTCTAATGACTAAGCAGATCATCAAGTACAGTAGCCTATTCAGATTTCAGGGTATTTGTTGGCCCAGACCATTCGAGCAACGCGCAAGCCGCAAGCTGCAAGGGAAGTCCGGGGTGATGTTATTCTGGAATATTTTAAAGGATTGTTTAGACATAACTCAGTTTTAAATTTTAAGCATAAAAATTAAAAAGGAATTCAAACTTATCTTCCCACTTCACCAAATGTAGGTTCTTAACCCAGAACGCCGACGATTACACTCATGTCCAAAGTGAGGTGTCGATCCTGTCTCGAGATGACGTCCCGTGAAATGCCGAGGCAGTTGACTTCCATTATAACCAAGCGTACTTTTAAGGAATCCTTAAATGAATGATACACTAAGATAGGTCTTATAGAGGACATGAATTAATATTTATAATCTAGGTTTTATTTTGGTGCTGCAGATTCATACGTCTGGCTTAACTTAACTTTCTCTTTCTGTTTGCAATGGTTTATCAGTTACATCAATGATGTGAATCACAACATTTATTAATGACCAAATGAGCTTTTTCCCCACGAGTGCACTTCTGTCCTTTTCCGACTCTTACTATCGAGCTCTTATGATTACTAAAGTACCCATACAACGAAAATTCACCGTAGATTTTTATGATTGTATTTAAAAGAACACTTAAAATTATGAAAATTGTCTTTTACATGACTTTCATATCTTATCTCATTTTTCAGTTATTAAGTATGTAATTTGACTTATCACGTCATAAGTTGTGTACAGCAGAAAACTGAAAATCAGCCCTATCTTTGGTTTGCTCTGACCAAATTGATCCAGACTAAGCAGACATGTTATGCAATCTGAACTGATTAATTTTACTTCGTCTAAAGAATTTTAGTTCAACCAAACTAAAGATATGGATAATTTTCTGTCTTCTGCTGTACACAACTTATTACGTCATAGCTTAAACTACGTCGAGTTACTACGGGAGCTTTTGTTACATCAGACGCCTAGCGAACGTCCGTCAAGCTCGTAATCTCAAAAAAAAGATTTCTGATCCCTAGACGCGAACCGAACCCGCAACCTTCTGATGACCGGTGAGACGCTCTACCAAAGAGCTACCAAGACTCAGATAGTGAGTTAAGGTGCATGTTCGTCATATGTACTGCTTAAGCAGAAGACACACGATAATAATAGGAACTTTAAGATCTGCTACGTCAACATCTATGACGGCGTCTACTAAACGAAAGAATTTTTTATCCAAAACAAATAGAATGAATAATTTTAAATCGCTAGAGTATCCTCCACACCATTATTGTTCTGTTTACAACGCCAATCTGTCCATTTTAACGTCTTCACGACGGCATCAGCTCCCTCTGTTACTTTTGGAGAACTGAAACGTTTTTGTCATAAAACGCGCGACAAGTATCAATCAAGGAAGTCAATTAACCGTGGTTTCTTTGGTCCTTCAACCGTGGTCGTCGTTGAAGTTGACGTCTTAGATCTTAAAGTTCCTGACAAAATTACACATGAACAAAATTAGTGTTCAGCTTTCAAGACGTCGAGCTTAAAGTTCGGTAGCCGATTAAATAAGACTGTCAAAAATGTTTAAAATGTTTAAACTTAGGCCGATTTTTTCAAAAGAATCCGCCTGCAGACCCCTTGCATGCGTAATTTAGACAAGCAATTTGGAGGGCAAAGCAAAATAATTTGCATAAATTAGTTGCCCTAGGTCTGTTCAATGTCCGAACTTAAAAGTTGTCCTCCAAATTGGTTGTTTAATTTACGCTTGCAAGGGGTCTATAATCTGATTGAACAGTCTTAGCATGCAAACGTAACTTGAGGCTAAAAAAAAGAATCCAACCTTTTTATTAGGAATGCACAAATATTCAAAAACGTGGATATTAAAGTTATGAAAGTAATCCTAGATTACCAATTGCTGACGTACTGGCTAAACGTAGTTGTTTTGAAGTAGTTTTCTTTTTAATCCTTTTTCAAATAATTACAAATTTAACTGAATAACTTGAAACAAACGTGGTTCAACAAATGTTTATAATTTCAACCTCTTTCCGCAAAGTATATTTACTTGGACAAATCAGAAATTCCTGTGAAACCTTTCATTTCACACTCTGTAGGCTAATTGCAAGATGTAAATCAGCTTTTATGTTGCACAGTTTTGACAAGACACTTGAAAGTCCGCGTGTAATATATTTTGCTTCAATCTTTTCCGTTCGACATGAAGGGATATGCGTTGATACAAATATTAACTCGATGTAATGTAATAACTCAAAACACACTTTATTAAACCCGACTAATAAGGAAAATGTTTTCCCTTCATTACATTATAGCAGAGAAACATCCTGGTACAGACGATGAAATTCCAAGGGAAAGTAAGTAATACTACAAGAGACTGAACTGCAGCCTCAAATCCGTAGCCAATTTTTGTTTTGTCTTTTTTTGAGAAGAGGGGTCTAAAGAGAGCGTAGGTTCCTCGAAGTTTGGAGGTTTCGATTGCCGTTCCAATCAATTTAAAGTTACCTTTGTCTCTTGTGTGATGACAGTTGTCCGGTTTGACTCTACCCAGCACCCTACATTTCTCCTGCTATTCCGATTTCTTCCGGTAGTAACACTGTACCTACGAGGAACGGCCGTTACTAGACCTCAGGAGAATAGAGTTTAGTAACAACTAATAGGGTTATCCTCTAGGGATGGTTTATCACCATCATATGTTCGGCTCTCTTCCCTTTGGAGATTTGCCGCTCGAACCAGATCTTCTTCTAACTTTTCTTATATATTGTATGATTTAAATGAAAATTCATCACTTCTGTGTCTTTCCTGACAACGTCCATCAATTCCATCTTTGACCATCTTTTACTCCTCACCCTTACTTTCATCATCATCACCGTTTTAACTGAATAATCCTATTCTCTCAGTCGACAATACCAATTCCACCTTAACCTTCCTCCATGCGATACATAAAGTACTACTTATAAGCAATACTCCCCAACATCAACCCATTTCTATTACATATATTGTGAATAGAAATACAGATATGGGTGAGCAAGGGTATAAGGCTTCAATATCCATTTGTTTCAGAATTTTTGTAGTTTTCGTGAGTTCGTCTGTTATAAATTTTTGGCTTTTGTTTATGAGTTCATTTGATTGATTCTTTTCATATTCACTGGTGATGATTTCTTCGTGTTGTTTTCTCATTTTTGTTTTCTGTGAAGGCCGGGATAAGAAGGTTACCGCCATAGCTGTGAACGTTTATGAAACGATTTTGCACGGAATTGAACGAAGAACGACCTGGAAAAGATTACAAGGAGATGGCTGGGAAAATGGACTACTCAAAGAAGGAAATAAATATTTTTAAGCAGAAATCTCCAACAAATGTTACTGATATGATTCTGAAAAGCTGGGAAACGGAGGAAGGCAACGGTGTACTGAAGCTGATTGATATCCTTAAAGAGATGAAGAGGGATGACCTTGTGAAATTATTGGAAGCACAAGTATATAAGTGAGATACTTGAAGTGCAGAATTCAGGCACAAAATTTGTACCGGTTACTGGGCAATGCGACATAACTAAAACTATATAATTTTACTATGTCTGATGAGACTTTCGTGTTCGCTTTCTGCATTTGATGTAACTACTTGACATGCCCAGACCGACGCTATTCTTACATGGTTGTATGCTTCAAACAAATGTTCATACAAACGTCAATCCTATGCCAACCAGCTGTTACGGCCTATGATGGCTCGTGGTTACAAACTGTCGTAAACAGCTTGCCTAAATGCATAGAAATACTTTTCACAGTACATCCCCATCGTTCCTGTTTGTAGGCGACTACGTACACTATGTATCGGTTTGTAGTAGACCGTGACAAACAATATATTCTATCTATGTAGGTTAGAGCAGAAGCTGCGAAAGTCTCATCATAATGACTGCAATGTTTTTAATAGCTTTAATTCTTAATTTACAATGCAATAATTTTATCGTTTTCATTTAGTTGCAATTGCCTTTGCAATCGACCGTGGAGATTTAATGACGCTTTTTTGTCCAGGAATATCATACGGCAGTAAACCTAACAGTTGAAGTTTTATGTTAACATTATGAATACGAAATTCATGCATGAAGGGCGCTTAAGCCTACGCTAAAGGAGAATGCCAACATTACCGAAATTAGATATTATATAACTTTTTTTTAAGAAATAAAAATATCTTAGACCGTTTAGTGCACACTACCTTAAAACAAGGTTCATCATCATCAGCGGCTACCTTTTCTTGCTCTCGTGCTCGTTGTTACACATGCATTTTCCTCGATCCCACCACCCAAATTTATGGACCTAAATCTGACTTCATAATTCAACATCATTTCACATGCATCTCTTTTAACATCAGTCAATGCATATCCTTTGGTAAATGTTATATAAACTCTACATCGGTGAAGCTGGCCGACATCTCTCGAACAGATTTGCTGGACATTTGTAAAGAACAATGATACTGACAACTCGTTTCACGATATTTCAATAGTACTAACCATTTATTTGTTGATATGAAAATCTGTGCCATATTACCCATTTCCAGGAGTAATGAGAGCCGCAAGAGAAAAGAAAGACGTCTCATTTTCAAACTTGGAACCATTTATGCCTGTGGAATCAACGAACGCCTCTGGCGGGTCCTGCCCTTTTCGGTAACTGATCGACTTCTTGAAATAGCAAATGACTTTCCATCATTTAGATCTCGTTAATTACTTTGTTATTGATTTTTCAATCTTATTGCTCATTTTTTTTTTGCTTGTTTTTCTCGCTTTATCAGAACAACCTGCAGTTTTCTTGTCATTTTACGGTTCACTTCGATGAAAAGCCTTTGCACGAAATCCCAGTTTTTATACACTTAAGAGTTCCCAAGACACCCCTGTTTTGGCTTGCGCTCAAAAAGCTGAGAGAGAATCCAGCCCCTGAGTAAGATAATGATGAGGAGCCCTAACCGTCTGTGTCTCGTGCCCGTGCTTTCGATGCTTTCGAGACAGCACTGGACTTGCTGTAAAACCAATCTGATACTGACCCATTTCATTTTTTGCTTGGGAGGAAGTGGAGGATTTCTGCTACCCAGAAATGAACGCAAACCATGAAATAAACAACACTTTTCTTATTTTACCAACAATTTGGCTACTTTAACATACTTTACTGACCAGTATTACCTTCTAGTCCTAGATAACATCATTGTTGACATACCAGCGGCTTATTCATCAAATAATTTCGATTTTGGCAGATAAAATAAATATGGTTTGAAACAACTCTTCACGTAATATTAAAAAGTAAATTTTTCTGCACTTTAAATAACGCTTACTGACTCTTGACCAATCAGCTGTAGTGCGGTGGCCGTTAGAAGCTAAAGCGCCGCATCCTTCGCTGCAAATTTGTCGAATTGGAGACTTCCAACTGCAGCTCAGCGCGTCCGAATTTGTTGATTTCGAGCTTTGAAGGCAAGTGGTGCTGCCCTTGGTTAATAATTTTAGCAAAGAGCAATGTTTCAAGACCCATTATCAAATTGATGAATAATTAATGAGAGCAGCAAGCAATCAAAACGGAGCATTCAAGTCACACGTATACCTTTGTAAATCTCAATAAAGATCAACAGTTGGACATGAGTGATCTTTATCAAAGTTAAGAATACTAATAAGCTTCATTCTTTTGTTCATTTGATAAGTAAGTTAAAATATTCGCGTCCGATCTTTATGGGTATTTACAATGGCGAGTGCGAAGCACACCATAAAGATTGGCCGCTCATATTTTAACTATTTTAACTAACAACCAATGTTACGGCAGTTAAATACGGCATTAGCTCAAATGTTTTCTTTGCTTAAGGTGATAATTTAAAAGTCTCTAAATAGAATTGCAGCAGCGACGTTCATATTTCATAAATTAGTCAAAAATATTTTTGTCGCACGGACCATCAGCCAAGCGGAGCTTGCCTGCACTTATATGACCGCAGGCCCCAGGGAAGTCATCAGGAGAGAGGGACTTGCTTCAGTTGCAGCTGATTTCGAATCTAATTTGCAGCTTTCATGTGAAAGAAGATTGACAGTTCTAAAGACACGGCCATGTTGTCGACTCTGTAAGCTTTGTTGCAAACTAAATTAGCATTAACATAAATATAAGGTACAGTTTGTTAAACAAAGCAATAGATTCCCTCGGGAAATACTCTTCAGAATACTCAGAACACGCCTCCGACACAAAAGCAGATCGGTGAATTTTGGAACGCCGCAGGTAAATCAAGTCCGTCTCTCTCCCCTAACTATTTTCCAATCTCGCTCACGTAAACCATCCATAGAAACGGACCACATGCAGGACTCTTTATAAACTTGAAGGCTGACTCGAGTCAATGAGCTAACCAAAAATTGAAGCCAAAATGGCTTCCGACTTGGAGCCCTTTTGATCGTTTCCCCCAGGCGGGTTGGACGTTAAAGTGACTAATCTACCCTGGTGGTGTCCCTTGGGTGATTGAAGTACGACCCCAGGAAGAGAAATTTCTTCATCGCAACCACCTGGATGACCCTGTCTTAGAGGGGACCTTCCCTCCTGGACGTCACAATACGTATTTCGTATCCTGGGGGTAGCTCTAGGTTTGGGTTTGGGTTAGAGTTATTGTTTGTGCTACAGACTGGTTCTAATTATATGATCGTGTGTGGGACTTTAGAGGGAAACGACCAAAAAGGCCTCATGTTGGTCATTCATGGCTTCACTTCTTGGGTGGCAGTCAGCGCTCCAGTTTATATAAAGTTTAGTGAGACGAACTTGATCCAACGAAGAGAGTTAAAAATTGCAGCCCTAGGAACTTTCAGCTACAAAAAGTTGTTACCAACCGGATTATAGACGGTTACGAGAAGCGTGTGAAAATTATATCAGTGGGATTTGTCTGTTTAAAGAAAACAATTCGAGATTACTTGAACAGATGACTTATTTACGGGGAGAAGTCGACCGTGTTAAGAACAAAAAGTTAAATGCAAAGTCAAAAGCTAAACAGAAGGAAAAAGAATCAAGGCCCCTGGGGAGAACGGGGAGAAAACTGATGAAGGAAAGAATTAGCATTAGGAGATATGCAAATATCTGAGAAAAGTGTCGAAGACCAAAGAATAGCTCGTGAAGAAAGGAATAAGAATGAAGTATCGGATCAGATATAACTGAGAATGCTGTTGTGAACCAAAATGGAGATTTCGTTGGAGTAAATAGAGTGTGAAAAGAATTTATCTTGGCGTTGTTAAAGAAGACGTTAATGTTGAGAAAGTAAGACATTATATGCCGGAGAGAAAAGTAAAGCCAGCAAGTATGTGAGATTATTTAAAAGCCAGAGAAGAGGAACAATAGCAGTGCGAGTTAATGTTAACACGGAAGATTTTGACAAAGTTTGCAAAAATTATTTCTATCCAGATATAGAGTACGTAAGACAGTGGTTATCTGAAGTAGCGTGGAGAGAGAGGAAAGGAAGAAATAGAGTAGACAACAGAAATGATGCTGAATGACACTGAACGTCTTTTGATTATTACATGCTGGGTTGAAATCAATATTAAGAAGTTGTATTTCCTGGGAAGAATTATCAATTCAAGCTCTAGCCTTCCACACAGATAAACTTTCGCCAAGCGATTGATTAAATGAAAATGGAACAGTAAGAAATTGACAGCTTTTGTTCCTGATGTTATCAAGATCTTGCAAGAGCATGATCTTCTAAACTAGGTCATGGATTATCTACAATTTGATAGTTTTCCTTCTAAAAGTAGATGAAAAAATATTGTTAAGAGCTCACTTCATGTTAAAAATCAACATGACTGGGCCGAAAGACTCAGCCAGAAACCAGGAATGCAATTATATCTATTTTCACATCATGCACTTAAAATGAGCAAGTGGTAAAAACTTTGGAATTATTCGCCGACGCACTCGAAGCAAATTACAGATGTGATGCAACAAATGTGTGGCTCCTTAAAAATTAATGACAACAGATTTAGAAATGCTGGAACGTTGACAGGCATTTATGTTGCTTGCAAACACAGTTTTATGAACGCTGTCTATCATGCTCTGTTGTTCTGTAGCGAAACTGAACGTGCAAGAGCGGATTGATGGTCATGGATAACTGTGTAAGTTGCAATTTCTTTTAATACACTAGATGATGACCAATTTGTCAGAGCATTGATAGGAGACAGTTCAGTGTTGAAGAAAATGTGGCGAATATGCTAAATATGAATTATTTATTACAATCTTCTATTTACCTATCCTTTTGTGTAGAGAACTCACTTTTCGATCGCTTCAGAAATTACTAGTTATCAAGCAATAATATTGTTATCTAACTAGGATTAGGTGGATATTTTTCCTTTTTCTTCTTTATCCTGAGTGTACTCTTCTTTGTTGAAGGCTAATAAAGATTTCACTGCCCCTCCTATAATCTTAAATCATTCGTCTGATTATGCGGCCAGCCCCTACAAGGACCCTTCCTTTAACCAGGCCAAGGTAAGCCCTTGCTGCGAGGTTGTTTTAGAGTTGAACTACGAAGCATGCTATTGTTTTGCTTTACTGTTAGTCTTACGTGGCTTCATGTCATGATCATTTGATCGTTCGAGATTTTCGTATATTCAAAATTGCGTTGAAGATATCACTTCGTAAAGCCTCCTCTTATCTCAAAATCCGGCAAACGATTTTGACAATAAGCCAAAATTACTAACACGAATGTTCGGAATAGGTTAAAATTAGCTAACATTTGTCAAGAACAGGATTTTAATCCACTTAGTGGAAGCGAAACGGTTTTGAGCCATGCGTTGCTTCTTTGGTACACGTACTACGGGGCAACTGTAATATAAGTCGTGAGTAAGCCACCGAAGGCAAAATCCATGTGTAAAGATTAACTGCATTTTAAATGCAATCCACGTAAGTTAAATCTAAACAAGGCAGTTAAAATGAATAAATAGAACTTCATACACTATAAGTCCCAGCCGGGAGTAATTGTACAAAAATTCAACTCTTGCGCCCTGGGAATGAATTCGTGAGCCTGTGAATGTAGTTCTGTGCTCTGTTAACCTAAAGCTACGGAGGCAGTTGCCGTGATCATTGTCACAAGCTATGTATTTATATATGTACTGCCATTAATTTAGGCAGATGAAGGAAGGGCCGGGTATATAGGGATCGCAGAGCAATATTTCAAGTGCGGTAGCACAAACGTATGTACCGAAGGTCATCTTTGATTTTTCAAATACATTTCCATCACAACCAAAAACATCATTCCAGATAATATAAGTCAGTTTTATTATTCCGACATTCCACATACACATCTCAAGAAATCGGGAGGATTCAGTCGATGCCGAAGGCCGAGAACTTTCACCGGGCTCCGGCGGCATGCTTCCTCGGGAAATTTTGAAAATCCAATGTCTCTCTGAAATGACATTTCCAGCATTCAGAGCACGGCAAGAAGAATTGAGTTTTCCTTATTGGAAAACCATAGAAAAAGTTGAGGAAAACCTCTCATAATTTGTACATTTTCCTGAGCATTTCCTGTCGATTATTCCAATTAATTAATTAATCCACTAGTAATCCAATTCAAAAACTAATCGTAAACGTGCAATAATCCTGAATAATCTGTATGTGATTATCACAAGCTAACAGGAATTTTCATTAAGTTTTCTCTAGTAGATTATGCGTCGATAGCAATTGTTTTCTACGCGTTTTCTTGATTGGATAACTTCAGAAAAATCTACCTTATCCGTCGTTTTCTTCTGATGATTATTTGCGAATGCAGGAATTTTCTGTTCATGACTACTCAAGGAAAATTAGCGTTTTACCCGCGTGTTACAGGGAGGATTCTGGACGGAAAATCAACGTTTTCCTTAGTTTTCCACATAAGAAGATTTGCGATAACTTGAATTTTCCGTTTGGCAAAATTCGCGAATATTTTACATTTTACACGGATCTTCTGCATGGGAATATCAGCGGTAAATGCTGGTTATACATGATTTTTCATGTCCTGTTTATTCACGATACTACAGCTTATCAATTGTAGATTATTCAAGCATAAGATATATTTTCCACGGTTACCTAAACGGTATTATTTGGGAAATAATCGTTTTCATCATGAATTTCTGGTGCTATTCTCGATTATTTCAAGTTTTCGTTGCGGAGTTTTCGATGATAATCAAAGTGTTCCACAGATTTTTCATAAAGGATGATTGATTGTAAATCTGAAAAATAGTTTTATACAATAAAGAATTCAAAGAAAAACAATGATTAAGTGATAATATTTTATTACAAAATGTGATAAATACTGTAAATAAGATTTTTAATTTGTTGATGGAAAAGATTAACAAAATCATTGATCCGAGATAGACCAACTAACTATTATTCTACAGTTTAGATGAATGCGAATAGTTTTTTGATAAATATCACCACATATTTTATTACAAAATAAAATGAGCACATGCCAGAAAGGACGCCTAAAGTATACGATATTTAAACACATTGTCTGCGGATATTAAGCCTGTTTACCTTAACAATTTCAGTGGCGATTTTCTTGTAAATCTTGTTACTTGCCCAACTACAGTTTGAGATTGTTTGGCTAAACTTCCAGGAAGTTTTCAGCGATTTCGATAACCAAAGGTCCAAGGAAACCGTTTTCAAAGTGCATGAGGTATCGCGGCTTGATGTTTGTTACACCTGTAAGTCTCTGATCGCCGGTGAGATCCACCATCCATTTAACTGGTTTGTAATGGTTAGAATAAGTAACCTTTAATTTATTCATCGATCTGAGTCTCGGCCTGTAGCTCATTGAATAGAGGATCTCATCGGAGCTCATGAAACTTTTCTAAGTTTAAGTTTGCCAGAAATATGTGCACACCAGGTCAAGAAAACCGTTGTTTGTTGTCTTTTTCTTACATATTTTTTTAATTTTGACTCCTCTGCTTTGCTTTTTTTACAATTAATGACATGGTAAGAGCTCTTTTGGCAGAAACAAACTTTGGATGTTAGCAATCACAATCAGGATGCCGATAAATTACAGCAAGAATCATTAGTTTAAACAGGCGATAAAATCTTCCAAAAAATAAAACAAATCGTATGCCCCAAAGCGTATAGAAATATAAGTCAGAAATAAAATTCAAGTAAAATCAACAATTTATTTGTCCATTTAAAGATCGTTCCGATCAGTCCAGTCTGCCAGCTCTACAGGCACTCGGTGGACCCTCCTTTCGTTTGGCCACTTGCCTTTTCTGAGTAGTGGTTAATTTTCTTTGCCACCAAACATACTAAAAAAATCGGAAACCTCTCCCTTCCTCCACGGTAAAGGCCTTAGTAGAAGAGCATCGTCTTCAGACTCTTCCAAAGACATGAAACTTGGTTGTAGTGTTTTGAAAGTCCTCCGAGTTTTCGCTTTTAGTCAGTTGTGCCTGACGCCTCTATAATTTCTAGCCAGAGAAAAGAAATAATATATTAATTCATTCCTTGTTTGATAAATAGTATAAAGAAATAGTATATGTTTGAGTAATATGTTGTATTAATGAAAGTACATTTATTTTGAGGTTATAGAGTGCAATAGCTAATACGAGACAATTTCACTCGTCAGTCTACTAAGGTCAAATCCAGACGATTTTTCTCCTAAACTGTAGATCTACCCTCTAATGCTCTATTAATACATCAATCTATGCAATGACTTCAAACGAGGAGCAGACGTAGAACTTGAGTCCATCTCCTCTGCAAGTCTGTCCCACAACAGTTGTCAAGTTTAATTTGGTTACGCGATTGCAAAACACGGATATATATTTCCAGATAGTTGTGAAGCTGCTGTGGAACAGTTGGCGCAACAATATGAGAACCATGCAGACTTGAGCAGCAGTAAAAAACCACAAAAAAAAGTTTATCCTGCATTGCTCTAAAAACACTGGATTAACAATTAATTATTCTTGGGGAAAATCAGCGAAAAAGATGATATTAAAAGCCCGAACTACAACCTTTAATTACCCAAAATCAACGATATCCAACAAGAAGAAATATCAGAAGCATTTTTTACATTTAATATCAAGAGCAACTTACTCTTTCTCCTCTTTGCATTTTTTTTGTTTCTTCCGGTATTCATCCTCGGTTCCTTCAAGCTGGCGCTTGTTTTTTCTTTTAGCTGTTAACAATGTACTGTGAATGGCACCTGCAAAGCATTTAATATTTTGTAGTTATTTTCAAAGTTTCATTCGTAATGAATCTTAAATTTTTGGTGGAGGGAATTCTGTTTCCGGATTGATACACTAGTACCTCTCCCAGCGAAAAGTAAAAAAAACCTGCTTGGACCCCCCCCCAACACACAAAACAATACATTTTCTCAGACCAGAATAAATTGTCAATGCAATGATACCAAGTGCGTACATCTGGAATGCCAAAACCATCAAACTACAATGTCCGTGGAAGTTTATCGTCCCAGTTAGTGTTGTCTTGAGAAAGACTGTTGGTGAAAGGGACTTATGTTTCGACGGCCAGTTTCCTAGTTTGATAGGACTGGGAGTTTCATTTTATATGGTCAATCTCTTTAAATTCCTTCAATAAGTCTTGAGTAATGACCTCAGGTTTGCTGGATCTATATAACTGTAAACAGTAAGCAGAAAAATATAAAGGGGCAATATATGACAACAAAATTATACCATGATTCTCAGTATTCATGCATCGCGCATTAGACAAAATCGCGTTGGTACCGTATTAAGTATGCAAAGTGAACTTACGGTTTGGTTGTACCCTGCTCCATGTCCAAGGCAGTCAATTTCGCACTGATGTGGTGCTATTAAGGTAGATAGAAAAGAGGGGCAATTAATGCTAGAAGTGGTTAAGCATGTGAACAAGAATTCCCAAGGCTAAGGTTCGTGCAATGTGCTGAAGCAGAAGTACTAAACAACTTTATGCATATTTATATTATAATAACTGGACGAACCGCACGTTCTGTTTATATTAGGCTTTCCAACCTAATGTAAAAACTGAAAAGGATTGGGGTGGCAATCAGTGATTTCGAAGCACACAGTATCCCAGCTAAGACACTCTGGGGGCCTGCTTTTTGATTATTATATATTAAAGGGGTTATCACCTACTCCCAAAAAGACACGCACAGACGTACGCCCCCGTGCATGCGATTTACTCATGTTTTACGCCAAGATAAAGTGCGTTGCTATGGTGCCATAGAAGTATGCATTGTGTATACATACAGTTAAGTGTTCACCTCCTGCTTCAAGTAAGGAAAAGCTTTTTTACATTTTCAATGTTTAAAATATGATCGTATATAACAATGGTTGATATTTAACACGACATTTTTACAAACAGTAGAGTTTGACAGAAATCCCCTGCTGAAGGCCTTAACGCAAATCAATGTCGACAAAAGTTCCGTAGAATAAATAAAAGCACTGCCGCTGCTCTTATCGCAACATGATTTGTAACGGCAACGAATAACTTTCGCCATAAGTACATCTATTTCTCAAAATTATTTACGCTCGAAGATTAAAATTAAGTTTTAAAATAAATAATAAATAAATATATAATAAATAAATAAATAAATAAAATAAATAAATTGCAAAAGACTAAGGTATATTCACTTGAGAGCGAAGTCCAATGACCTTTGGCCATTCCCACTATGCAGTGCATGTAACTTGAAACACGATTTGGTAATTTGCCGACCGTTGT
Organism: Nanipora kamurai; assembly: GCA_036872915.1. NCBI lineage: Eukaryota > Metazoa > Cnidaria > Anthozoa > Scleralcyonacea > Helioporidae > Nanipora > Nanipora kamurai. The sequence continues at coordinate 2,029 of JBAHVQ010160088.1, read as the reverse complement.
ACCACAACCCCGCTAATTTTAAAAATTTTAGACATGATTTTCGTATTTTTGAGTTAAATAGCAGAGGTCCGTAAGGGATAACACCGGCCCCGGTCAGGATTAAGTAAGTCACACAGAAAAAGAAAGTACACACACATCGGCGAGGGATTTCATATCGTCGGTTTAAATCATACAATCTTGTAGTCTTTTTCTTGAGACATACGACATATGTCTTAAACCGCCACTCAAATCCTTCTCGGCTACAGAAACCTATTAGTAAAATATTTTCGGCGCGAACATTGTCAGTCGAGGTCGTACTCGGTCCTCCACCCTTTCCAGCATTGAAACTGATCAGCTTGATAGCAAACAGATCAAATACATGCAAATAAACGGCGCTAAGCTACTCCCCGCCAAATCTAGATCTCGTTGGAGTTCCACGAGTATCTTCTTGCCTTTTTACACTTTCTTCCGGGGTAGATATTCTTTCATCATCGATTTTTTCTGGAAACGCTGTTCTTCTTGCCGCAGGACAGAAAAGACTTCATCATCAAAATTTGCGAGGTTTCCTTCGATAATTGTCAAACCATCCTTAATGTCGCGAATTTCGTTAGAAATCGCCTCGTGGCGCTTGTAGAAATATTCTCACCTAACTGTTTTATCTGGGTCAGGATCAATCGGAACTCACGTAGTTGAATAGCTATGTTATAAACTGATGTAAAACTGCGCTGGTCTTCGCCGAGAAACTCAAAAAGGAAGACTTCGGAATAGCAAGAGAACAACGAGAATAGTGTTGTTGAGGAAACGGGATACTAATGAGGGAAGACGACAGCGTGTAACCAACCAAAAGCAATGATTGGTTTATTTGTGATAAAACATTTTCACTTGATTCGCGTATGATAACCAACCCTTGAACTTCCTGTTTTTTAAGCACCTCGTTTCGAATTTCGTCATCAGGGTGCACTGAACCACGCGTTTGGAGAAGTTATCCGTAAAAAAGACTCTCTTACTCTTGGTATCGAGAGCCTAGATGCGGCAATGGTACTTCCTGCAATATAGCCAACGATGTATGTGAAGAGTCAGATAATTTCACTCATGAATAGTTCGTGAGTGAACCTCCTCCAACTGAAACTTGGGATGATGAACCAAATGATGTTCAAGAAGATTGATCTGCTGAACAAGTAAATGTGGAAGATCCTGCAAACTTAGAAATGCCAAAATCAAAGGTTGAAGTGCTAGCTAGAATTATAACGATGTTATTCTGGTATTCCGTCAAGGAAAGCAAGAGGGTTATTGCGAACTTATTTGAAACAATTCCGCCACAATTCTTCGATTGAAAACTTCAGATAATCCGCCTTTTACTATCACGAAAACCCGTGAAGAATGTACAAAGTTGGAGTTATTAAGCAGGGTGAAAAAAATTCAGGATTATGACAAGATTATTCTGGTTTTTCAACAAGGAAAGAAAGAGGGTTATTGCGGACTTCTTTGAAATAATTCCGCAACAATACATCGATGGAAAAGATCAGATAAGTCGCCTTTTACCATCACGAAAACCTTTGGAAAACGTACGAAGCCGTGGTTATTAACCAGGGTGAGGAAAATTCGGGATTATGACTAGATCATTTTTGTTTCTCGTCAAGGAAAACAATAGGAATGTTGCAAGTTTATTTGAAATAATTACGCCGCAATACATCGACGGAAAACTTTTACTAATTTTTAATAATTCGACTTTTACTATCATGAAAACCTGTAGAAAACGTGTAAAAGCGGGGTTACTAAGCAGGGTGAGGAAAATTCAGGATTATGATGAGTTTATTCTGATTTTCCGCCAAAGCAAATAATGAGATTATGCCGGGATTATTTCCGAAATAGAAAATGAAGGAAAACGCGAAAGTTATTGCGGATAATCAACAAATAATCAAACATTGAAATCCTGAAAAAACTCGGGTTTTTTTTGCCTTGTGGGTGTGTGTATGTGTATATATATATATATATATATATATATATATATATATACTTTTACTTATTTGTATACTTTATATATATTTAT
>JBAHVQ010160059.1:0-22274 GCA_036872915.1 Nanipora kamurai | reverse complement strand
GTTAGAGCGTCTCACCGGTCATCAGAAGGTTGCGGGTTCGATTCCCGTCTAGGGCTCAGAAATCGTTTTTCTGAGGTAACGAGCCAGACGAACGTCCTCTAGTCGTCTAAACTTTCTTCTTATTAATTTTTTTTCCGATTTTTCATTACCTCCTCTGCCAAATGCTGCTTTTATTATGTTACTCTGTCTAACGCCACACGATGTCACTCGTCAAACACAGAAATGTGGGTGTTAAAGGGTTAAGGTTCTTACCATTTTACGAAGAATGATCATAACCTCCAACTGCTAAATTATTTAGAGTCAGACCAGCCAGACAACCGCCCGGCCTCTTTCCAGACTATCACAATTTCCCCAATAATAGCCTATGAGCCAGACAAAATTTGAGCATCAATTCAGGGAAATAATCCCATTAAATCGGTAGGATAATCTTTTAAATCAAAAGAATAATCCTCTCAAATCAGGGAAATACTCACTATTTATAGTATATAGATCATTTAAGTAACCTATTTGTACCAAATTCATAAGAAACTTGCCACGCGAAAGCGCGTGTATTTGCTTTTTCCGAAAGCCTCAAAAAGTCGTTGAACCATTCTTGAACAAAGAACATCACGTATTTTTAGACAACTCATACACTGCGGTTTCGGGGAAAATCTATATGGAAAATAGTCCCCGGTTTAACACTCAACTCCAAGTTTTACATGCTTGGTTTTTATGAATTATAAACGTCGTACTTTCAGGTGGAGGTCCTAATCCCTCTCCTTTCAGTCTTTCAATCTCAGCTTTTGAGCACATATCTTTATTGATCCTTTCAACATCGCGGTAAGGAAGCAGGAAGAGCTGAGCCCGTAGTTGATCAGGTTGCTTTCCTCGTCTTTTGGACTTTCTTACAGGTTTGGCGACTTCACTTGAAACCCAGTAGTCGGCCATTTGGTAATCTTCAATCACCAGACTCGAGTTCTCTCTAGGGCTTTTAACACAATGTTGCCATCTTGAGCATTCTGTTTAAACAACAAAACGAGTCTCCGAATCATTTATTTGATATGTCGTCAGTAATTAAGGTCTTAAATTGAAGTACCTCGAAAACTATTGCATCTGAGGTTTAAGTAAGTACTAACAAGGAATATATAACTACGAGCTCGAAGTACGAGCTTGGAGCTGCGTTAATTACCGAGAGCACCGTGACACATTGAAGTGTCCCAACTCACCATTCTTATGAGCGGTTCACGGATCTTTTTTGTTAAAATATGTCAAATTCGTGTAATAGTATCTATATATTAATCTTAGCATCGAAACAGGTCTCCATTTAGGCTTTCCTTTCTGTTTTCTTCATGAATTATTAATTTTTGAGAACATCAGATCAAAATTAACGCTTTCTCGGCGGGGTCAGACTTCCATAACTTTACTCTAACGCCACGGTATTTTATACGTCTAGAGGAAAAGTGACGTCCTCGAAAGCTTAAACACCTAGTGGGGTTCAAAGATGCATGAATAATTACTTAGCATTTCAGCCTATTACCGATATATCACATGCATGGTCTTTACTGTATTCCTGAGTTCTCAGTTCAAGTGCCAAAGATTCGTAGGTTATGTGCCCACTTGAACAACAGTTCCGATTTGTGATCTTTGTTCATGTAGTGAAAACATGCACGTTGTGAAAACATGTACGTAGTGAAACTCATTTCTCAGTTCTTCTGAGTTTCTGTCCACGATGAAAACTCTATTCAGTTCTTTTGAGAAATGATCGCTTATATTGACTGTAAGCCTTGACGGGTGATTAAGTACTGTTTTATAAACGAGCAACAGTGTTTATCGGGTTTAAAACGTCGAGGGCGTAGCCGGAGTGGTTTTCGGCCCGATAAAACACGTTCTGCGAGTTTATTGAACGGCTTCAAAAATGAACTTTCAAAAGCCTGTCCCTGTGAAGTCCAAACAATGGCTGACCTTGTTAGAGGAATATTAGCATATGAGAAAAACAAGCTATGCCTTATTAGTATTCTTTATATAAAGAATAATCTAATAAAGATAATCTAGTGTCAAACATTTCAACATTCCGTGCACTCATGGTGACTTGTGCATGCCAAAACAAGTATTCTGAAATGTTCTTGAAGTTAGAGAGAAGGAAAATATGAATTCTGACCGGAAAAGCCGCGAATTAACGCGATTGTTATTTACAGCATTTAGTAAGTGTTTGAACCTCCGAAGTTCTGTTGGGAGGCAACGAGCAAACTCGTCTTCTCTGTTTCCTCGCTAGACAAGTTCCAGTTGATAACTAAGTCTTAACCCTTAGCTTACAACAAAGCTGTTCTTTTTCCCAAATCTATTTCGAGAGGCAGTCTTGATTGTATATGGCAACTTGAGGTTGTTTGCTTCTTCATAATCTTTACTGTTTCCTTCCAAAGTTGCAAATCTGGCAATGATCTCTGTGATAACTTGAGAAACATTCACCCGTTGTACACGTTTGATTGGAGTAGCGAAATGTTTCATAATGTAACCACTGGATTCACTGATAACAACCAACTCGACGGCAGGTATATTCTCTGAAAGCTCATCAACACGAAACGATTGAAGTATACGATTCTTCGCCCTCAGCTCCTGTCGACGATTCGTTCGCGCATGTTGCAGTATGTTCCGAGGGCTTTAGTGGCTGAATAGCGTACAATGCTCTTCGACAATTATGCTCGGCAGATTTGCCTTTACAACTTTGGGTGTAGATCGTCTTTTACTAATTATGCTGTGTGGATCAGCCATATTTTCATCACTAATTTTAATGTAACTTACCTGTTTTAATTTCCAAATACACCTTCCGTTCAAACCATATCCAGTAACTTCACGAATATACAAAAAGGTATCACATCAACGCCGTGTAGACCATGGTGTCAACATACTGACTTAAAAAGTGAATCATATTTTGCGTAGTTGGGCAACAAATACTTCGATCACCTTAAAAATAATATCCACCAATCGTCTAACTGTGCTCAAGGGTATTACCCTTCTAGTAACATTCGGATTGATAATTTGCTACGTCATAAGCTCTCTCTTTTTTCACTATCAGTAGTTGTTTGTGAACCTAGATGTAACCTAAAGGAAACCTAATATCCAACATATTTTCTTGCACGTATGACGTCACAGGACCTTTAAGCCAAACAAACCAATCGTCTAACTTTCCTGAAAGGGATTACAGTGGTGGTCACATAAAATGCAGAGCAGGGTGACACAGTATTCCCGTATCCTTTAGAAATGGATACAACAGAGTTTCAAATGAGAATCATATTTATGAGAATAAGGTAAGACATTAAGATGAAATAGCAGTACAAATGCCAATTGTATATTGTTAAAGGCTCGAAGTATTTCATAAAGTACCGAAAGCTTCCAATAACTTGGTAAGTTTTAAGGTAATGTGTTTTAACGTTGGTCGTAAATGTCCTTTTGAATTATTTTTGATTGAGCCTATTCTTATTATTGGTTTAGAATTTGATTTCACACTCATTCGTGATAAAATTCGCTAAACTTTACTCGACTGAGCCGGGATGTTGGATATTTGTTCGATTTGTAGCTTCTTCATTTTGCAGAAGGGTTGTGACAAGGTCAAATTTCGCCGAGAAAATGTGAATTAGACCAGGACAATTTTGTTAGGATTGCTACATTTGAAACGTTAATTCCGCTTGATCCTTGGTTATGTATCTTATACAGCTATATGCGCTGTATAACTGTGCTTGCAGATCCAACAGAGTACGTTTGGGCGGCGGGGAGTAGCTCTTTTGGAGAAGTGATAAGGCCGTACTTCTGTCCTTTTGTTTGATAGGAAATCTGATAGGTTACCCGCGTTTCGTTTTGTAAAAGCTCGGGCTTTCCACTAGTTTACGATGTTTAATTGGTTTGATTGGTTAAACAAACAATATACATATGCAGAGGATAACAATCTTATGGAATGGTTATGCTCCCTTGAGTACCCCATATTTTTCGACCACAGTTACGCCACTGCAAACGCTACGATCAATTCTGGCCGATGTTGTGCGGCATGTGGTAGCTTAGTGTATATAGATCGAAATGACGGATTAAATGACTTGTCGAGATTGAAGTTAGCAGTACACATGTCAAATGCTTTTACATGTCTTCCGCCTCAACCCAATTTACGAACATGACCCTTGGCCTCTGACTAAAAATAAACATTTCACGTGCAGGTCCAGGCCTCAAAATGTTGACTTCCCTCGGTAATGGAACTTCCGCTTTCATTTTGTGTACGTCGATATAACAGTCAGATTGTATTTCTCTTAATTGGTTCCTTGTCTATATAAACGTTGGCATAGTGACAGGAGTTAAGCTTGGTTCTCAAATAATCGTAACGATTGTGTGACTATTTCACAATATAAGATTTTTCGTCATGTTTTCATATAATCCTAATAATTGTACGACTGTCTTGAAAGGATCGTGAAAACTAAATTTGCAAAGACACGTGGAATATTAAATTTGTCGTATCTGGGTGGCATCACAGTACGATAGTCCTGTGATGGTTTAGTGATCGTAACAGTTAGAGCGACGCGCAGGTGCCGAGTTTATTTTGGACGGAATGCAGGATCCACTCGAAGCAAAATGACGGAAAACAACATTGTTGCTGGTGATGCTAAAAAACTTGAGAAAGTCATTGTTTCTGCATTGGCGGCTCTACTTTTAGCAGTTATCCAGATGTATGGAGTATTGTTACGGTTGATTGTTCAACAGCAGCAGCAACTCGCGGCTGCTCACAGCCTGACCTTGTCGGATACTATCAAGAGTATCCGAATGTTAATACTAATAAAGAAACAAATACTCCTACGGAAACGACACCGTTGGGTAAACCCTGGCCGGACTGACCTTTGGTGCGTACATTTAAGGACAGATAAGTGGCTGGAAGATGAGTGGACCTTGAGGATGACTTTTGTTCTAGGCCTTTTTTTGATGGTTCCAATCTTTTCCTTAATGCGATTGTAGCCTTTCCTTGTTAAGGATTTGGCAACCACAACTTCTGTTTGAAGCACTCTTTTTCTTCTTTATCCATTCCGTCAATACTCCGTCCGTCTTCTTGTGGCAATGCCACAGGACCAAACTCCTCGACGTCGAATTCCACTGCCATACGTTCGGACAGACGAGAATACAGAGCAACAACATCAGAATTAAAATCAACAATCTTATAGTCCATCTCCGTTTTATAGTTCTTAAGACAGACTATCAAATACTCGATCATTTCGACGATGTTGTAAGCCCCCGTGTGTTACGTGGGATATTAATGCCCTCCATAGAACTTTTAACAGACCCATAATAACGGACAAAACGTTAATTAAATTAAAATTACTTTTTACTCTTAATGTCCCCGTTATTATGGGTCTATTAAAAGGTTTATCCAGTGTATTAACATTTCTCATAAGATTATGCTGTACCAGTTCGATATGACAGGCCGGTGCATGTATATGTACTCCTATATATAGAACCTGGGAATGCTCTTCGTCATGTCTTGTGTGGAGCCAGGAAAACACGAGAAATATTTAAGAGACCTCAAATTATTCGTTTCGTTTTCGAACTGAAATCTTATTGTAAGGCCGCATCGTTCTTGACGTTCGCGTCGTGTGTTCTTAACTTTCCTTTTAAGACTTCATAAATTACTTAAGCCCATGATTGAATTGCTTTTCATCCATGGCAGGGGTGTGTCAAACATTTGAACAAGAATTAACTCCTTGTTTTATTTTGGAATGGCCCATCGACATCTTCAAATCAGAATCAGTGAGCATCTATAACTTGATAAGAACTCCAGTATCTACAAACATACACACAACTCTCCCTAATGTCGAACATCTTCCAAACCAGGCTGCTTTCAGTGTTGGATACCGTTTCAACCAAATTCCAATTCAAGCTGAAAGAAAATTACGACATCTAACTTGAAAAACTGGAACTTAATAAGCTAAAGACCATGCACTCTTCTTTTTTTTTATAAGAATAGTGTTTTTCATGACCAGCCTTGATATTCTTATTTTTCTGCCGATTTCGGGCTGAAAATATTCTTGAATATTCTTTGATTACAGTACATATGTTAATTTTTATCCGAATTGGCGACGTGATGTCGATCATATGTATCGGACTGGTTTTTATCGTTTTGTTGGCTGATAGCTGGTTTTGGAAGTAGTTTCATAGTTTTGTTAGTTGATAGCGGGCTTTGTTAGTAGTTTTTATAATTTTTTTAGCTGATAGCTGGTTTTGTTAGTAGTTTTCATTGTTTTGTTAGCTGATAGCTGGTTTGTAAGAAAAAAGAAAGAATTTACCATACTTTTCCAAGGTAAAATAAAGTTCGTTTTTACAATTTTCTTTTCCACACGCAAAATGTGTTCTTAACTAAATCTCAGCCTTGGGAATATTATTAACATATTCTTAAAATTTCGCCAATTTCAGCCTTGATATTCTCATAAAATATATTCTTACATAAAAAAGATTTTACCATATTTTTTATCCTGTTTTCCTTCTTTATTGTTATTATATATTTTTTATCATATTCATTTGATTAAATTATCTGTTGTTAACATTAATTGAAATACAATCATGTATTAAGACTGCAAGCACGCGCACGTACAGACAATATACTGACAACTGTCAACTCAAAACCATGAACGAACATGTGACCGACTGAAATCGCAGGTGCACGCACCACATGTGGCTGCATAAAATCATTAATTCAAAGAGACCTTAATCGATTGATTCTTCTTTCAAATTGAACTCGAACTTTTACCTCTTATCGTCAACAACTTGGTCCTTAGAGGACACGCGAATTGCGACAAATCTACAGCAATAAATAGCAGGATATCCTCGTGAGTGATTCCCTTCGTGCGTGACACCCTCGAAAGTGTCTCCATTTCCTGGCCGATTTTTCTTCTGTTTAACTCAAATGTATCAAATTACTTTAGTAAGAAAACCTGCTTTGGAATATTAAGCTATTTAAATGGATACTTCAGAGACTTTGAAGTACAAACTGTTAGCTTTACGTCAAGAAAATAATTTATAGAAATGTGTTCGTTCTAAACATCTTCACTCCAAAAGTATGTAAGAAGGTCATGTAGCATCTTTCAAATACCGCCAATATGCCTTTTATCTCCCCCATACATCACACAAATGATAGCCGTTATACTTTGTTACATAGATTAGTGACTCACGCATATAGATAAATAAATTTATTTACTTATTCATGAATGCCAAATATTGCTCTATACATAAAATAAATGAATGCGCATAATTATAAAACTGTGCCACATATTTATACTCTATATCTTTCAATAGGATACCAAACGAACAAAGTCTAAGCTTTGTTTCTTTTTTATCATGGGATATTGATGGCATTGTCCTCGTCACTGTATTCATTGAACGGAATTGGTCGAGCGAGAGTACTGGAAGTCCTAACGAAAATAACGGTAATGTCTTTGCCCACTTTAATTAACAGAGAAAGTGAATATGAAACAATGTTAACACCACTACTTTGTGTGGGTGGCCTTAAGTAGGGGAATTTCCCTAAACTGCGCATGATATTGGTATCATGGTGACATAAACTCCAGTCAAAGTCTTGCATACTCGTTCTTTCGTAAGGAGATATTTCAAGATCGTGCTCCAACACTCATATCGCTTAATTCACAACATATTCATAGTTGATATGGTAATATAATTTTCACGAACTCCGCTATATGGAAGTGTTTTTTACAAAACAGAAGGTGACGCCAAAATAAGTGAGAGGAAACATGATACGCACGAACCAGATACAAATATAGGTGAACCTAAAATTTACTCTTCACTTGACTATGAAGATGACCGCCGCTAAGGCCAAGGCAACGTCAGTCACTTTTACCAACAGTCTTTCTCAAAACTACATTAACCTGGACGATCAACTTCCAGAAACATCTAAGAAACATGACAACGAGAAGTTGTAAATATCATAAAAATTGAAGACGTGTTTTAGCAAGCGGGTTTTGCTACGAAACACCAGTTTCGTAGTGATTATGCTTTCATTTAAATTCATTGTCTGAACTATCATAATTTTGACACCAGTCGGATTACTTCTCTTATGGAGCAAGAAGCTGAAACAGTTTTAAATTTACTATATAACGTCATTTTAAAGATCTTTTTATATTTCTATGTATTTTTTATGCCTTTGAATCCATTGTCTGGGTCATAATCACGGTAACCGCGGGACGTTTTTCTAAGTTAAAGTCGATGAGGTTTTTAGGTAGAGTTTTCAATGGTTTATTAAAACACGAATTTATGCGTTACTTATACAACAACAAAACCATTAGATTCTACAAAATTCAATGCGGGCCACTCGCAATGGGACGTTCACCAGCAAGATCAGTGTTGTAAAATAGCAAGATCACCTAAAAACTTACCTGGGGGTAATTGTCTCCCCTGCCCAAGCCCCCACTCCGTGACCCCAGCTTCATAGTTTAAAGACGATTCTGATTTCCATCTGAATCTTCGGTTTCCTCTATCTTGAACAAACCTGTCTGTTTTAAATTCACAGTTAGATCAAAGAGTAGATGTAATGTGTAATGAGTTATTGTTGCAGTATGTCTAATTTTTAAAATCAGTACTTCGTCTTTCCTTAGAAACGTGATAATTTATTTTGAACAGTAAAGTATGACTCGTCCAATAAAACAGGGAGAAGGTGGTTGTTATTTACGGAAACAACGTGTTTATAATTCATAATTTGATTATCGCATCTTTTGTTAGAAGAGCCAGATGAACCTCAGAGTTCTGGATGTATGGGATGTTCAGCAGACGAATTGTGACAGGATTCCTGTTCAAAATTGACTTTCAAAATATCAACGGCTGAACAGGATTTTACAGTATTTTGCTTTTTCAAGTTTGCACTTATCTTAAGTAGTTTAATTAATATTTTCTGTATTGTAATTTAAGTTATACATCGTAAATTGTTAGTTACTCGTAACGAAGTTGTAATAAACTTTTTACCAGATTTTAGCCATGTAAGATGTAGGATACTCCAACCATTCAGTTGCACTCCGATCTTGATCAAAGCTTACTGTACAAATGCGAGCACACGCGAGAATCTCACGACACAAGACGTGATCCTCACCTAATCAATGCTGTAATAAGAGAACAAAAATTTTCTCGTGGAAACACTCATTAAGCGGGCTGGCCCGTTTACCGGGATACATTTTTCAAAAGTGTGCATGTGTCAAAACTTGTTTTGCTCCCTCGGATTTCAAACCACCTGGTAGGCGGGATGAAGTCGTTGATAGAAATACGTGCTAGAAATCATCTCACTTATCGAGCTATCCCCGCTACTGGGCTGGCTCGCCTCCCATAAAAAACGGCCCATAAAGAAACCGGTCAGGCAATAGATGTAAGCTTGATTAAATATGTAAATATCAGTGAACTCTAAACACAACAAAAGCCAGCAGACCTAATCAATTGTCAATCGTCGCATTGAAGTAATGTACTGAAAATTAGCACCATCTATTACAACCTACATACCGATCTCACTCGAAAATAATTTGTGCCCTACTGATTGGTAAAAAGTTGACCTTCCACCTATTCGTAAAAAAGAAAAGAATGACGAGCTAATAAACTATCGCCCAGTATCATCATTATAACCACTGTCTATAGTACAGGAGAAGTATGTGGCAGGTCTCCTTGTTCCCCACATCTCGGATCACTTCTACCAGATGCAACACCGTTTTTCAAAGGGTTTATCATGTACGACGCAATTTTTGGACGTGTTTCATGAAACTGAAACAGCCCTTGACAAGGTATAGATGCTCACGTTATTTATCTTTATTTTGCTAAAGCTTTCGACTGTGTTTGTCATCAAAGACTCCGTTTAAAGTTAAAATTGTTTGGTATTTGAGGCTCCCTCTTAAAAATGGCTCGAAATCCAGTCGATGGGTAGAAAGCAAAGAGTAGTTATTAAGGGTGCATTCTCCCTCCTGGACATGCTAAATGTTATTTCAGCAAGTAGATTAGCAATGTTTTCCGATGACTCGTCATGCTATGTAAGAGTTAATTGTTTCCCTGGACTAGAAGCTTTGGATCGTTGTGCAATTTTCAGATCCTTGAGGTAAGTAATGCCCTGTTGCTACTGTAAGTGTCTATCGTCGATTGGTTAGCCAATTATGTGAATAAATGTTGTGAAATTATATCACTGTAATATTGTAAGAAAGTAATATGCCACCTGGAAATTGAAAAGCTTAATATTTGTGTGGTTTCATATGTGTTCTTGATGTGAGGCTACAATTCCCACAAAGAAACTTGGTACGCGTTTGTTTTTTTCTTACCATCGCTAAACCCACGGTGATATGTAAAGCTGTTTCGCGTGGTTTCTCGTAAGAAAATCTTGCAACCTCGTTCCCAAGGTCTTCTCGGCCTCCACGGTCGAAGGTCGGCAAAATGGCTCCGGCATCAGCTCATCAAATCTGTAATCTGATTTGCCCGTTTCAAAAATTAATTTATTCACCTTGTGTGTGTATGTATATTCATCTAAATCTGAGTGCTACTTGATCTCTTCATTTTAAAATTTTACCGCCAGCTCGAGATAATGCGTTTGCATTAAAAACTTGTTTACGACATTTATAAACGAATGGCAAATTATGGGAGCTAATAGCTTTTATAATGAATTTTCTGCATGTGCAGAAAAAACTCTGAGTTCCAGACGGGGTTGCGGGTTCGAAACCCGTGGAGCCAAAATGCCCTAGAAACGAGGTTGAAAATGTTACTGATCAAACTGTGAAACGACATGGACTCAGAGATCTCTCTAAGGAGCAGAAGTACAAAGTACCAAGTACTTTTGAATGCCCAGTCCTGTTTCTAGGCTTAAATTTTGCATAAGGACAGAGTCTGACTTAAAGGTCTCTTTTAGTACAAATACCATGACTGACAGTGGTTAACTAAAGCACCATCGAAACAAAACATTGGGTTTAGGTTGAGGGGCATCATTTCTTACCCTCCCAAATGTCACTTATTTGAGAAGTTTTAAAAAAAATTAATCTACATATCTATCAGACATTTGTCTCGGAAAAGGGACAGAATTTATTTTGTAAAGTGTTCAAAATCTTAGCAATGGAGGAACCAGGCGGGAATCGAAGTCGAGTGAGGAATATTATTGCCCAGCAAATAGCCTTAAGCAAAGCCATATTGATAACAAAACATAACTTTGAAATGTATTTTAATACTAACGTTTCGTTACTACACTCTGATGATGTTACGTGTAGTAACGAAACGTTAGTATTAAAATACATTTCAAAGTTATGTTTTGTAAAGTGTTATTACGTCATATTCGTGACAAATGTCATTCGGACTTGCGTTTATCCATGTAAAAAGACTCCAATATTTCAAAACATCTTCAGGAGCTATTACGACTCCGCCAATCCGAATACATTTGGTGGACCTCTACTTTTCTCTTTTTACATCGTGACAATATTTTTTTGCAATTCTGTGAAGGTCTGATATTCATTGTCAACGGATATACAACTTAATAAATCTAATTGGTTAAGAATCGAATAAATGTACATTAAGTTTGCACGCAGATTTAGGCTGGTAAAAAATTGATCTTGCTTCAGCTTAGATCCTTGATTTCAGCTCTTAGTTAGAAAATATGGTTTTATAGTGTACATTTTGGCCATTTCCGTCATAATACTCAAACAATAACAGCATGTTTCACTTTATGCTAAGTAAGCAAGATAATTTTAAATAAAAAATTAGGTTTGAAAACGGTTCAAATTTTACAACGACAACTCACAATGATGAAGGCACAATTTTTATTATTCTTCAATAGACGAGTGACCTCTAATAGCTAGAATAAACTATCAAAGGTTCAACCGTAAGGTGGAATCATGTCACATTTAGCAAATACAATGATGTGTTTTAGAATAAATTAATGATAGGAAATGGGATATAACATGTGTTAAGCAATAAAATGAGAAATCTGTTTCATCTTCGCAAAATTTCTGGCAATTAGCAGCGTTGGTAAAATGTCATTGCTTATCAGCGGAACTAGGTTCATATGATAACAGATATAGATTATATAGTAAATAAAAAGTAATTTATGTGTGTATCACCATTCATTTTAATCCCAGCAAATTTGCTTTATTTTTCTTCGATTTAAGTTTATGTTTTTTATTATTTTGTGTTGATTGTATTTATTTTTGCAGTTTATTATTTTTTTTTTGTATTTCTGTAGTGGTGTTAAAGTTTTTAAAGTTTAATTGCATTTAAATTAGTTAAAGGTTTATTATGTTATGTTTAATAAAGAAAAATAAAGCAAACGAATGGGGGAAACTGAATGGCTGAAGACACACTACATTGTCATTTTGTTTAATAAATAATTTGAACTTTTCTTCATGAAAAAAATCTGATCAAATGCAACAATTAACCCATTAAGAGGCAAGGGCAAAGTTTATTGTTTTACCCTGTCTATCGCCAGAGGATTTTACTCATCAAAGAAATAAGCCCCGGCCATCAAATGGTTAATTATAAATTATATCCCATTTGCTAACATGTGTCCTTTTCCTAAAGTACAGTAGTCTATACTAATAATTCCCGTTACACACTTAAATCACTATTTTACAATTCTATGTTCTTGTTGCTAATTGAATCTTTTTGTTTCATATCTGCTTCCTTTGTACAAAATATACCCATTTTGTTCACTTTTCCTAATGTTTCTGTATGGGCTTCATCATCAGCTCTCTCATCTTAATGTCTGGCTGACATTTAGCAGAAGCTAGGTTACAGGCTTATTTTCTCATCTTGTTCTATCTTATCACAATTTGTTATTGAAAATCTAACTCACTAAAACCCTTTCTGGTCGGTTGCTAACACTGCAATATTCTTCTTCCAAAGGTGGATTTTTTACAGACTGTAACCTGTAACCCTGTAGAATATTGTAACCTGTAGAGATCCGACTGGAGACTCACTACCGGCGACTCTTGACGTGACCTGACCAAACAACTGCGTAAGTTAAAGAGTTTTCCAATTTCACAGAGCGCTGTCCAAGTACCGTTAGCATTTCCCTACTGTGATCCGGTTCCAGCGTTTTTCTCTCATTCTTGTAATTTGTTTCCATCCTGCCAAAACTATCTCATCTTGTTTCCAGCCATCTCATCTATGTTTTTACAGAAAATGAAATATTACATTATTTTGAAGAAATTAATTCAACTAGGATGATTACTCCAAGAGAATCAGTTGGTACAGATGTTGGATGGATGCAGTGTTGCATCACAATATTGAATCCACGTAATAGACACCTTTAGCATCAATGTTTGTTGGCCTAATTCAGATTAAGTGATATTACACAGATTTTTTCCTTCGAAATTTAACGATATTCAAATACATATTAAAGCATCAGAAAATTCGTTCGAGAAAATTGAAAAAACAATGAGAATTCTTGCTAAACTTCATGACAAGGTTCGTTGCGCAGCAACGTGACATATTACGCACGCGAAAAATCACTTTTCGGACTCAATTTTATATGCGGATTTTAAAAAACTTAGTATCGAGCCGAAGGTCGAAGGTCGAAAGTCCACGGTCGAAGGTCGGCAAAATGGCTCCGGCATCAGCTTGTCAATTCTGTAATCTGATTATCCCGTTTCAAAAATTAATTTATTCACTTTGTGTGTAATATATTCATCTAAATGTGGGTGCTACTTGATCTCTTCATTTTAAAATTTTACCGCCAGCTCGAAAGAATGGCTTTGTATTTAAAACTTGTTTATGACGTTTATAAACGAATGGCCAATTATGGGAGTTAACATGCAGCTTTTATAATGATTTTTCTGCATGGACAATTTTGGAAACCGGTGAATAGTTGTTATTCATTATTCAAGCCAATATAGGAAGCGATGACAAAAAAACAATGACCGATGGAAATTATCAAGAAATTTCAAAATATATACAAGCGATTACGATGATCGGGGAAGATCCTATATCATCGGGGAAGATTCCCGATCATCGCCAATGTTGTTAATAACCGAAGATTGCCGATGAAATGCGACAACTAAAAACCAGGCCTTAACTCTTTCCTGTCCGATGACTTTCCCCTGGACGAGTAAAATCGTCTGGCGTTATCCAGAGTCAAATAATAAAATCTCCATAGGTCACGTAAACGTTAAGTATAACATAGGTTAAGCAAACGTTGTGGGTTTTCAAGATTTTACGATACAAAGACTTAAAAAACGCGCATTAACTAAATAACTTTCTTCTTTTTAATTTTTTTATTATGTTTCATTACCTCCTTTTCTCCCACGCGAATTATTTTACTCTGGCTAACGCCAGACGATGTTGCTCATCAAAGGGAGAGATTTGACAGTGAAGGAGTTAAAGTTTTCTCAACATTTTACGACGAATAATCATAACCTTCGACTGCCAAATAATTTGGAGAAACATCAGCCAGACAACTGCCCCGATCCTTTCCAGACTATCAAAATTTCTCCCACTGACCTCTTCCCAGTCCTACTTTGGCCTACTCTTAGACTTCTGAGTAAAATATCAAAGAACCAAAACCAGTTTGTAAAAACAACTTTTCTGGAAGTTGAAGATCAAATACAGGGATAAAATCTCGTTAAATCGGTAGGATAATCCTTCCAATCAAAAGAATAATCCCCTCAAACTCGGGAAATATTCAACTTTTACAGTAGATAGATCATTTGAGTAACCTATTCTGCTAAATTAGTGTTTTTCTTCACATAGTAAGAAATATGTCACGCGAAAACGCACACATTTGCTTTTTCCGAAAGCCTCAAAAAGTCACTGAACCATCCTTGAACAATGAACATCTTGTATTTTTAGACAACTCATACGCTGCGGTTTCTGGAAAATCGATATGGAAATTTGTTCCCGATTTAACACTCAACTTCAAGTTTTACATGATTGGCTTATAAAATTATAAACGTCGTACTTTCAGGTGGTGTTCCTAATCCCTCTCCTTTCAGTCTTTCAATCTCAGCTTTTGAGCACATATCTTTATTGATCCTGTCAACATCGCGGTAAGGAAGCAGGAAGAGCTGAGCCCGTAGTTTATCTGGTTGTTTTCCTCGTCTTTTGGACTTTCTTACAGGTCTGGCGACTTCATCTGAAACCCAGTAGTCGGCCATTTGGTAATCTTTAGTCACCAGACTAGAGTCCTCTCGAGGCCTTTTGATGCAATATTGCCATCTTTAAGCATTCTGTTTAAAAAACAAAACGAGTCTTAAACGAATCACCGAAGCATTTATTTGATATGCCGTCAGAAGTTAACGTCTTAAATTGAAGTACCTCGATAACTATTGCATCTGAAGTTTACACCACTACTAACTAGGAACATTTAAGTACGAGCTCGTGGTACGAGCTTGCAGCTGCGTTGATCACCGAGAGCACCATGACACATTGGAATGTCCCAACTCACCATTCCGATGAGTGGTTCATGCATCTTTTTTACTAAAATATGCCAAATTCGCGTTATAGTCTTTAATCTTGGTATCAAAATATGTCTCGATTTTGATTTTCCTTTCTGTTTTCCTCAAGAATTATTAATTTTTGAGAAAATCAGACCAAAAGGAGCACTTTCTCGGCGCAATCAGACTTCCATAATATTCCTCTGACTAATGCCGCATGATTTTATACGTCCAATGGAAACATGCCGCCGTCGAAAGGGTTAAACACCAAGTGGAACGTTTATAAATTTAACCAAACCGAGGTGTTTGATCGAAGGGTAAAAAGCTCTCAAGAATGTTTCACCTAAAAACCATAACCAGCCGACAACTTCAAAAAGTATAAAATAAAGCATATTCCGAAGGATAATGTCATCTTGAAAACTCAAGATATGAGTCAATACAAGATAAAACATATTGTTGAAACTGTGAAATTTCGACTTTATTTCAAAGTCATCCTCAGACGGAATGATATTACAATAACTTGCCAGAGTCTATATACAGGAGGTGTGAGGACATCATCGAGATGGAATTAGGAAATACTATCAGTAATCCCTATTTACATGCTGAGATGTTGAGACGCTGTGATACTAATTAGAAATTCTCACCACCACGAATAAAGCGGTTGAGCGTGAACAATAGAAGTATCGGGCTAACAAATAACAAGTGTGCATAATATCTAAATAAAAAGGTTGAGTTCTTTGCTAGCTTTAAGCCCAGAATTAAGCTCAGGTTTATTAAACTTAATGTGGAGTGCTTCAATTATTAGAAGTTTATTGGTGTAAGTAGACTTACTCATATAAAGAATTTTATAGTTATTAAAGATTAAATTTTTAATGGAGGTAGATATGTTAGAAGATGAGGGAAGGTCATTTAGTCGGTCGTACTGATCGTATAAGTCGGTAATGAAGTGAGCGTGTTCACATTCGAGAAAGTGTTGGGCAACTGCACTGGTGTTATGTTGAGTAGAATGTTCGGAAAGACGTTTGTGAAGACAACGGTCAGTTTTACCTATATATGTTTTGTTGCAGCAAGTAATTTGGTAGACGACATTATTGCAAGACATTTCCGGAATCTTATCTTTGTTAGAAATAAAATAGGAGACTTTTTTCGTGTCATAGGAGACTTTTATAGAAATAAAATAAAATTTTATTTCTAAAAACTGTGACAATTCGACTTTAAAATAAAGTCGAAATATCAGTTTCAACAATAGTTTTATCTTGTATTGACTCATATCTTGAGTTTTCAAGATGACATTATTCTTTGGAATATGTTTATACTTAAAGATACGTGTTAACATGTAATATATTTCAACAATAGCTTTCCTCCCTTACGAAAATATTCTATTGAATGTTACATTGAAATATTCTATAGGATATTCTATGGAATATTCTAAACGATTTTGGAACATATTCTATGGGATGTTTTGTGTGATCTTCAATGGTATATTCTATGGAACACTCAATTGAATTCTATAGAATATTCTCCAGAAGATTCTACATAGTATTCTATAGAATATTCTGTGGAACATTCAATTGAATTATAAAAGAAGTTCTATAGAAGATTCTACATAACATTCTATAGAAGTTTCTATTAGATATTCTATGGAACACATTCAATTGAATTACAAAAAGCTGAATGGAATATTTGATGCAACATTCTACTCAATTTTTTTATTAGAAGATTCTATATGATCTTCTATAACCGATTGAAGGTCACTTACTTTAGTGTTAATAGTACCAGATGATCTTGTAGATTTGCATGGCAGAAATATAATGATCTGGATTTGTGCAAAGTATCCAATATATAAGTAACAATATATCACCACTATAAACCTTCCAGCAAAGCTTTAGATCCATATGCTGAGATTTTCGCAACTGTAAACAGCTGTAAATATCCAGGCTTAGAGATCAAAAGCTCTGCCAAAGCAGTAACTCAAGCAGCAAATCAAGAACCTTGTAATAGCTATTACAAGGTTCTTGATGTATTGCAATGGAGGACTCTAATTATTTTACTCTTGCACCAGATGATTTTACTCATCAAAGGTTCAGATGTGGTAGCGAAGGAGTTAAAGGTTTTTGATGTCGCCTTTAATAATTCAGGGTTCGTCCAGGTCCTTGAACCCCTTGAATAGTCCTTGAATTGAGAAGTAATATTTAAAGGCCGAGAAAGAGGACTTGACCGGGCTTTCAAGTACGAGGATTTATTCCAGTCCGAGGCGAAGCCTCGGACTGGAACAAACTCCGAGTACTTGACAACCCGGTCAAGTCTGATTACTAGGCCTTTGAATGACTTCTCAAAATCATATTTTAAAAGTCCTTGGACTTGAAATATTATTTCTAGTCCAAGGACTGGAAAAAAACAGTTCAAGTCCTCTGCGCAGTACTTCCCTGGTATTTCAAGCTCGCTCACGTGGTACAATTCTGTGCGTCTGATTGAACAATTTCCTCATGAATTATTAATGAGTTTGAGAAGTCGATTTCAAAGGCACTTGAAAAGTCCTTGCAAATACGAAAATCTTTAAAAAGTGCTTGGAAATTAGGTAAAATAATTAATGAAGAGAACTGCTGAAAAGTTAAGACATCAGGACATTTTGGATAATTTGATCTGGCGAATATTGTGAGGAGGTCGCTTCTCACCAATGGGGAGTTTGAGCAACAGGACGAACTACGAAGCCGAAAACGAATGAACGCAGCGGAAGCAGTGGCACTAGTGTTTTCGTTAAAGCGTGAAAATTGAATTTGAGCTCGAAAACGATAACGATAACGAAAACGAGAACGTGGATTACGTTTCTTTGTACGAAGAAGACTTAATCGAAGAAGAGGAACTTTTGCTTCTCTTTGAAACGACTGTATCGAAGAGTCTTTCTTTTTCTATTCCACACTAGCTTTACCCGAGGCTGCGGTTAGAAATCTTGTCCGACGACGAATGCCAAAATTCTTTTCACTTTTTAAAGTAAGATATTTATCGTTTGTGTGCTGCTCTTCAGTTGCCGGAGAGAATTGGTTGTCGCCACCGAACCGTTGCTTCTCCAGTCGAAGGATTGTGTATTCTTCTCAACAGATTTACGTATCCTTGTAGATATATAGCGATATGGTTCCAAAATTTGGACGGTCGATTTCTGAACGATGCTACATCACGAACGAAATGGTGGACATAATGTATAATAAACACAGTCATCTTTTGCAATCATTCAACCAACCATGGTTACAACGAAGCAAACTCAACACTGTCCGTCCCATCTGTCGCCCAAATAAGCATCAAAAAATCGTATATAATGGGCATAAGAGAGTGCACGCATTGAAATTTCAAAGTATTGTAGCTGCAAACGGTCTTATAACCAATTTGTTTGGCCCTGTAGGTGAGTGTTGGGAACTGTATTAAACTGTATCTTGAAAGTTTTTTAATAAACTTCAATGCTTTACTCAGACGTGAAAAATGCCTGTCTATAGCATTTGCATTAACTACATCCGTACATGTTGCCACATGGAGGATGGTTGAATTTTTGCCCATGGATCCCATATTAAAACCATTTTAAAATCTGATAAAAATTTTTTTAGAGGGCAAGCGACATGATGCAAGAATGCTTATGATGTCTTGAGTTCTTGATCAGTTACAGGAGCATTGATATGCTTCTGATGGTAACCTCTTTGTATATATGGTGATCCTGCCTACCCTCTGAGAGTGCATATTCAAGGACCATACAAGCATCATCCGTTAACCGACTTGGAAAAAGAATTCAATGTTTCCATGAGTAAGGCTAGGGTTGCAGCCGAATGGGTGTTTGGAGACATTCTCTGCTACTGGAAGTACTTGGATTTCAAAAAGAACCTTAAAATTGGTTTAAGTGCTATTGGAAAGCATTATGTTGTTGATGCCCTTCTAAGGAATGCACATACAAGTCTATATGGCTGTTCAACCAGCAGTTACTTTAAAGTATTACCTCCTGAATTAGAAACATATTTCAGTCTCAACCAGTGAGTTAGTTTTTTTGTAAATTTCAGTTGTCTAAGAAAAAACTTTTTTCCCTGTAACCTTTTGGGGAAAGAAAACCTTCTTCAATTCTCATGTAAATATATAGCTATCTCAAACTCATCTTCCTCAATCCCCTCAACCCCAGATGCTGCTAGATCTTCTTTTTCACTGTTTTTCCAATCATCCAGAAGTTTAGAAAATTTCTTCCTAACACTCCTTGCATTAACACGAAACTGATGGTCAGTTCTGTTTAGATTTTCTGCCACAGTAGCCCATGCATTTCCACGTTCTTTACTTCCAATTTTGTACTGGTATGACTCGACAACCAGCATTTCACGTAGGAGAGCCAATTTATGGTGCTTTTTCCATACAAAAACCTCTTTTTTGACGCTCATTTTTCGCGAAATGTTCTAAAGAGAATAAGGAGATATATTCATTAAAATGTGAATACAAGTTTAAAATAACGTAAGTTTTCGCAAAAGAAAAACAAATTTAACGAGTGAAGTTTGCATCAAATATTTGCTTGGCTAAATTTCCGTGGCTTCTAAGCATATTTGGATGAAATTCAATAATTTATGTACCTCTCAAAAACTTTGTTTTGTCACAACGAAGTTTCTGCCAAAGTTTGTCTTCAACCGCAACGATGACGAGAGAATGGCGCTGACCGTTTGCAAAATATGCGCAGACGTATGCGCAGAGCGAATAAATTGAAATTCATGACATCGTCTTCGTAGTTTGTCGTGTTGCTCAAACATATTACTCTTCTACTGTAAAACTTTTACTGGGCTTCCTCTTCCTATTTCCTAACGTCGTTTTCCATCGTCCGGCCTCGCCAAATTTACAATAGTGGCCATTCTTAGATCTAATAAATTGCCCTAAAATGGCCGCCATTTTCAAAGTGTTGTGCTGAAGCTTGCTATCAGATATGCGCAGGATATGTGCGCAGTGTAAAACTGAGGAACTACCCTCCAGTTCAGTTGTTCGATGCATGGATAACGCTCGTTTTTACTTATCCACCGGATAACCTATTCAGGCTTTCAACAAGCGACCCCAGGTCCATATCGTTACGCTCCGAGTGTTATCATTGGTAAAGATTTGCATGAGACTGGTCTAAAAAAGTGCTGGTGGCCAGACATTTAGGTAAGTACGGCTGCATCTGAGAAACCACGTCGAGCACGTGGCATAATTATACAAACCAAGCTTTTTTTCGGTATTACAATTGGTATTTTATTCCGATACTCCCATGAAAGGAAGCTGGGCATTGCGAGCCACGTTTCTGTCCCATACGATTATCATGCCACGTCAGTTTTTTAAGTAATACCATATACTGACGGAAACTAGTGATTAAATATCTCCTAAAGCCAAGAGAGAGTGTTTCGTTACTTGCAAATAATTGTAAATAGTGGTTGTTCGTTCACAATGACCGGGTAATGTTGCTTTGCAGTAAATAAGGTGTTCGAAATTTTCTTCGCTGAATGCTAGTGTCCTTTGAATGTCGAATAGACCGGTTGCAAACATGGTTGCCGTTGCTGGTATCCGATCCACGTTGTTTTACTCTTCTTAACTGCTGTAGTTGAAAGGAACACAGAGCGCTTATTTTCTTAACTTTTCCAATTTGTTGCTTGGAATAGATAGAAGGAAAATCCAATAACTTCTGTAGGCAAAGTAGCGACATCTCAATCACGTATGCATAATTTTACAACGTAAATCAGGGTTTATTATGTTAATTTACCGTGGACGCCTTCGATACGCTAAAGATGTAAACATCTGGACAGGTTAAAAAAATTGGAGGAAAATCTCTGAACGTCTTCAAACTACAGCGACTGTGAAGAATAACCTAATCAGGTTCGGGTCCTAGCAACGGTAAACACCGAACAGCCTCGCTTTCAAGAAATCGCCGCTATATTTACAACCGGTCAATTGTTTAACTTTTAGCGACCGGCCACGAACTGTTTTGAACGACTATTGTGCGCATAAGTTATCTACTACAACAGTAGAAAACAAAATACCTTGGCGAGTAGTTTTTGACTTGAAATAATTTCGAACACTTAAGGGAACAATTTTCTGGAAAAAACCTCGGACAATAAAGGTGAAACGTGAATGAAGCCGTTCCAACATGCATTGTCTCATTGTTTGGCCTGTCCATAGCAAACAGCAAGTGAAATGACTTCATTAAAAGTCAGTAGAATGAATCACTTGAATTTCAAAGGAATTCATAATCACAAAGTAACATGTCTTAGAACAATACTCTTAAAAGTAAATACCTCGAACGGCAAATTTATTCCAGATAAATCCTCTGGACCTTCGGCTCCTCGTTTATTAATCTGGTATGAAGCCAGAGTTCCCGGTATTTAACTTTAACATAATAATTAATTATATGTATATTAAAAAGCTAAAATCTTTATAAGTCCCTAAATATCAAAGGTTTTTGGCTGTGAACGTCATCTTCACGATATATAACGTTTGATACTTTTTAGACTTATATTTTCAGCCTTCGTGTATCAATCTGTTTTAGCGAATATTAGTCAAGTCAATAAACAATATTGTTGGTTCATCAATATTATTCACTGATGATAACAAGGGTGCTTTTGATTGACCCTACAGTATTCCGGAATAAGAATATATTCCAGAATAGCTATTTTGAATACTCTGGAAGAACAATAGTAGTTCGGATATTGGAACGGATATTCTGCCTTATTCCAAGTATTGTTATTCCGGAATAGGGTCACGCGAACGTACCCCAAATTTGGTGAAGAGACACATTGGAGACAAGATAAAGGTAAATTTTTTAACTGGGTTTGTTGAATAGTTCTCGTTTAAATTGCTGTTTATTTATACACGGCTGATTCTTTATTTCGTGATGAAAATCAATGCTTC
>JBAHVQ010160038.1:0-22281 GCA_036872915.1 Nanipora kamurai | reverse complement strand
ATCACGGCAGGTAGAGTGACAGACCACAGACAAATAACCAGGAATAGTTCTCACTATAAGCGAGTGGGAAAGTCAACGTCACAAAACATACTAGATGCGAATTGTGGAACTACTTCCCAAACTAACGATCAAGAATTTTGGGATTTCGAGGTCGATGAGGGAGATGGCAACATGTCAGACGCCGATAATGACAATATTGAAATTGCCGCAAGTCCCAACCAGGATCCAACAGCGACCGAATCGCAAACAGTTCGTAGAAGCGGACGATCTGTGAGAAGACCGATCTGGACAAAAGATTATGTGATGTCATAACTAAATTAAACTTTAATGTATTGTTATAGTAATTGTATTGACATTTAATATTTTTTACTTTAATTTATTATTTGGATAAGTAAAGCATACAATTCACTATATATTATTCACCAGTCGTACTAACGCTTATACAGTAATAAGATTTGTAATTTAGGACGGAATAACGTTTGAAAACTTTTAAATAAGAAATAGAAAAAAAACAAAAACAGATCTGGACATAATGTTACACGTTAACACTGAAAAAAGGGAGAAATGTAGAATTCAACCAGCTGTAAAATTTATGCTTAACCAATAATGTCTAGAAATGTAAATTAGTTTTGGCTGTATAAATAAGGGAGCGGCAAATAAAGTTAGACATCCATGTATCTCATCTGATCGAGACGTTATAGACATGAGCAAACAGTCACAACACTTTTACGTTCTAGATTCCTGGGCTGCAGTGTGTAATGCGTTTCAAGTTGATATGCAAGTGCAGTCAATTCTCGGTTCATCTCAAAAAGGCAAGTTAATATGACAAAGGCCATGTTACACGAGGAAATTTTTCTTGCGACATCCAATCCGACGAAAAATGGCGAGACAAGTTGCAGGGAAAGTTGAACCATCTAGTACTTTTCGCAACGCTACACTACAACTTACAGCGTGTAACAGCCCCTCTTGCAACTAGTCTTGCCCCGCTGCGAGAAAGATCCAATCATACCCGGACTAAAGACCGATGCAGTAGAGATTGCTGTGTGAATGCGAACGTTTGACATCACTTTAGCAATGACTTTTTGTCAAAGAGATTGCGTTACAAGGTGCAAGAAAAATTGCCTCGTGTAACAGTTGCCTTCAACTTTTGATATGCAAGTACATCTGAATTACGAATTTCTGCATAGGAATATTTCTGAAAATGCTTCAATGTGTCTCCCTACCTCCATGGACATTCAGATTCTACATTGTAGGTTCCTTACTTGAGACATATAGATTGGGAATACAGGGGGGGTTATGATTGTTACGATTATACATTTTTGTTCAATTAACTACGCGCCAATTTGGAATGGACGAAAAGAAGACAGAAGGATGAAAGAGTGGCGATGTGAAAGGAGACAATTACAAAAAACTCAATCCCTTAACTAGGTCAACTGATGAACGACACAATATTAGTATAACTATAATCACGAAATAATCCATGCAATCATGAAATGTATCAATAAACAATCATGAACGTTCTTGATAACCCTCATAACCACACCCATTTCTTTCAAATTTATACGTTTTCCACTTTACGTTTCAAACGGGACATTTCACCTCGCCTATCCACGTATCGCAAATCCCGTAAAAAGCAAGATTTTACCTCACCTTCCGCGAATGCGCGTGGTTCTCGCGGACTTTGTGATAGGAATTAACGCTCCTATCAAAATTCCACGAGAACCACGCGCATTCGCGCATGCATGAAAGTGCGGTAAAATCCTGCTTTTTGCGGGTTTTGCGATACGTGTATTTCCCTCTGTTCCACGGTCGCAATTCCATTGTGGCATTTATTTCGTTAGAAATCCCTTGGAGTAATTCGGTCGAAGTCTGGCGGACCACCTGATCCTTCCAACCCAGTACGCCTCAGCTACGTACCACCCCTCTGTTCATCAAATGATCTACGATGATTGCTAGAACGTATAGGATGAAACTTTGGTGTGAAGATATCCTGATGAAACACACCCATGTATGATATATTGCGTGAAAAGTGCTCCTAAACTGCAGGGAATGGCGTTTTAGAATCCGACAATACTTGGCACCCCACCCGCAAGACGCTAGGTGCGCGTCTGACGCCGCATATTGGCGTACAAAACTGTCTGAATGAAAAAATGCTGGTCTAGGCGTATGAGTCTGATCCTGGTCGCCAATCTCATACACGAGAGGTGCTCTACGTGCACCCTGAGTAATTCCATTCTTTATTCTCATATTATTTTATTCTAATTGTCTATTTGATAGAAACTCATCAGCAACGATTACGTAAGCTGAAGCAAGAGCTGGATTACATCAAGACAGATTCTTGGAAATACAAACCCATTGAGCAGCTGATTGGTTTCTAGTAATTATTTTACTGTGTATATACTTTTACTATCGCCACTCATTGTAATTAAATCTCGTTTTAGTACTGAAATACATGAATGCTATAATAAAAGACGAAATCTATACTGAAACTGTTTGAGACCAATCTACTCGCTACAATTTATTCTTACAATTGCCATCCTGACTAATGCCTTTTTCTTGCAAACATCAAAAAGACATTTTTCAAGATTTGTTGTCGAATGGCAAGCAAAGAAATTTGCTACCAAGATACATGGCATGGTTTGACAATTGTAAGGGAATGTCGTATCGTGTGTATCAGGAATTCCCAAGCATTTCTTAATCCTTTTACGACCAGACGTCATCCTTTTACAAGCAAAATCGACGAGCGTTAACCAGGGTAAAATGATCGAATGAGAACAAATATGTGCGTGCACACTTTAGTAAGCGAGTGTACCTCGTCGCTTTCGTAAAATCCAAATTGAAACAAAAATCAATTTTTTTATGATTTATATGTATGTTCATACAATATATCGAATCAAAGGATGAATACTTCCAACTCAGAGATATAATTCAGTGGAGTTTATTTATTAGAGTTAAAAAAATGCTGGAATTTCAAGTTGTATCTAAGTTGTTGACTAATTGCTACGGATTTGCAAAATTTAAGTAAATTTGAAGTTAATTTCCAATTAAGTCGAACAGTTTTTTCTTCACGTTGGCCATAAAAATTAATGGTAAAATCTTTCTTGAAGTTAGTAAAAGTAGCCACTTTATTTTAAAATTGGGCGACTCTAGTGATCCTTATCAAATTCATGGATAATTAATGAGAGCAGCAAACAACTGCCCATAAAGCTTGGCCGTTCATATTTTAACTATTACTTGGTATTGTTTGTGACTATTTGTTGTCGTGTTGGTGACCCTGCTCAGCGTCCTGGGCTTAGAAAGCCATGGGTTGTACAGGCCTTTTAATAAACCGTGAAAAACACACCCTTGTGTGCAGATTAGTTTGCATGTTCGACATCCGTGGCAGGAAAGCGTGATAAGTCCTTGCCACACACTTTCCTCGCTCTATGGCCTGGAGCACAATTCATATCGTTTTTGTAAAAAACATCGATTTTTGTCAAAGTTTATGGCTGTGAAATAAATGGAGAGTAAGTTTGTACTTCAATCATTTATAGGGTGGGGAATGGTATTTGGAATGAGACTTTTCTTGATTTTGATAGAAATATACGTTAATACGGCATGCTCTAGTCCAACCTCATTTTAGTTACTACAGTGAAGTGTGGGATTCCCTAGGTCTATGCCACTCTAAAAGATTAAAAAAACATACAAAACAGGGTTGCAAGACTGATTACGGATGTACTTAATGACGTTAATCATTTGGAGGCATTAAATGCTTTAGGTTGGAAAACTCGATGTTCAACGGACAAAATCTAAAGCAAAACGAAGAACAGGGTTTTGTACGGTATGACATCTGTCTTGCAGACATGTTTGCTTATGAAAGTGATATCACGGCCTACAATCTTAGGGTTTCCCTAAAGCTCTCTTCAGCTACCATTTCCCAGAACAGAAAATTTGGAGATGAGCTTTAGTTACAGTGCAATTCTTTACCATCCGCACTAAGAGAATGTCATTCTCTTCCTGTTTTAAAGGTGAACTTGATCCTCAGATTTTTTATGACATTTATGTAAATATGTTTTGGTAAGTAATGACTGTAGATTCTCGTATATAATTTAATGCACTCCCCTTGGAAACCAGCAAAATGTTGAAGTGGCTAGCGCACTGAAATAAAGTTTCATTGTTCGTCATCAGGGGCGGATTGAGCGGTCGGGCAATCGGGCGCGGACCGAGGGCCCGGACGTCTTTGGGACCGAAAAAGGTTAGATAATAAAAAATATTTTTACGAATTTTCTTTTCCAGCAAAGTATCTTGAGAAAACAGAAATTGATCTAGTAGTTTTAGTGTGGAACGGAAAAAACAATTCTAATTACTGCGTCACTCAACCGTGGTTCAAATAACGTAGATAAAAATATAAAATCTAATAAACTACAAAGGCAACAAATAGCGATGGACACGTTTTCAATGCTGATATTATATTTATGCTAAGAAAATTACTTGTCCCGCGAAGCTGTATTTGGCATTTATTCGCTGGGTAAATTAAAAATTACCTACACTCAAACGTTTTGTCAGTCAGTCGTCATTTTTATTCACCTCATCAGTTTTGGAATTTCTAATTTACCCTCAAATAAACTCAAATCATTGGCCTTGGTTTCTCAATTCGATGATTGCAGATTTGCAGTAGCATATTCTGGAAGGGGTGTTGTTCCAGGGCAGGGGAGAACAAGGGCCTGAATGTCACGCTACGAATGTGGTGTATATATATACTATACTATACATATACAATTAACTATATGTAGGCGGATGAGGAGTGGCCGGATTTTCCTTCTGCCCGAGGCCCAAAATCTTGTCAGTCCGCCCCTGTTCATCATAATTCCGATGCGAAAGGCCGTCGAATTGAAACCCTCCTTTGAAATGACAATGAAAATGTTTGGCCTTGCAAACACAATTTTATTTCATGTTCATAATATCGGACTCAGAATCAAAGTTCCCGGAACTACATGATATAAATGGGCGTGCTTAACCTTTACATGGTAACCCAGAATGCGTCAGAATGCATTGTGCAATTTGACTTCTTGATTTTCAAAGTTCTGAGGTGAGAATGCCCCCGGGGGATCATATGAAGAGATGTGCACCTTTTCACAATTGTCAAACCGTTTTGCCCACCAGCTCCATAAAATGGATCCATCCTGATTTACCTCTAACAATGCTAAAAGGCCAGATTTTCTGTTCAACTAAAGCGCACTGCTCTTATAAAAGGGTTTTAAATTACAACCGTTATATAGAAAGGCAAGCATGTACAAGTCATTCCGGCCCAAACTGGAGCCAGCGGCCTACCGGATGAGAAACCCTGTTCTAATACATTCCAGAAACTTATCAACATCATCAAGCATCAGATTGACTACGTACTAGTAGTCGTCCAGAACACTAATGGGTACCGATCTGGATAACTAAAAATTAAAAGCACGATCTATATCAATACATGTAATTATATTATTACCACAAGACTTATTGTGATATAAATCATTTCCGAATAACTTTTCTAAAAGAAACATTTTCATTATTTTTGTTTTTTTTCTTTTCTGTCTGACTGTGATGATTGTTCTTCGATGTGTAAGGAACCGGTCATTCTTTATGGAGTAGGTGGGGTAAATAATAAGGGGGGTCAAAAGTATTTTCTTTACAAAAAGGAGGTCTTGCTTTTTTTAAGCTCTTAAAGGAGGGTTGAAAAATAAATCATTCAATTATTAAAATGCCCTTGCAGTAGGAATTTGATCGAACAAAGAAACATTTTCTGTGGAGCAACTTTCATTTTGTCTGTTTAGACATGCAAGGTTGAGATTTACGGTACAGTTGACACCGATCAGTATCAGCATCAACTATAAACTGCTTCACTACAATATGCTCTTTTAATAATAAATAACAATACATACTGCAGTTTGGGGGGGGGTCACAAAGAATTAGTCATTTTCTGGGAGGTCGCTTTAAGGAGGTGTCGATTATTTTATCTTTTAAGTGAATTATTTATCGTCCACCCCCTCCATAAATAATGAACGGTTCTTAAGGGCCTATATACACACGAAATGATCGTTGCACACCCTTGTTCTTTCCGACATTGTGTCTCAAAGGCATAATTCCTGCTCACGAGTGTCTGATTAAAATATCCTGATCTTTCCTCGGACAATTAGAACATTTGGAGACAGAGAAAATTTGGTGATGTTCAGAAAGCTTTCAGAAAATCCCAAGATATTTAGAGCCCTTTTTGATGTTTCTTACTGTTCAAATTGTAGAAAGCCAAGGACTCAGAAAAATCTCTTAGCTCCAGACGGAACTCGAACCCGCAACCTCGCGAATGCTAGCCAGACTCAAAGGTCAGTGCATGGTTGCTTTCGCTATTTAAATCCAGGACGAGTTCTGGTGGCTCCATGGTTAGAGTATCTGACTAACATTCTGCAGTCAAGAGGTTCGAGTCCTGTCGTCTGGTGTTCAGAGTTTTTCGAGTCTTCGGCTCACTCCAGTTAGAAAAGCAAGATCAAAAAGCCTAGAAAAGTATCAAACTGCAATTTCCGAAGTCAAATAAACAAATGACATTTTTAGACACAATTTTCACTGTTCACGTCGGAATTTTCGAAGTTTGAAGATATTTTTATCTGACCCTACTTAACGACTCATTACCTAATGCGGACAGATGCATTAAAAATTGGTGAGTTAATTGTGCACATCAGAACGATCGATCGTATAAAATGGGATAATTCACCTCTCAAAGCACCTTTGCTACACGTCATTCATATTTCTAAAATTCTAACCTACTTCGGACAAAACATAATATGTTGAATGCTAATAACTAAATATTTTTGAACGCGTTGCAATTCCACGAAAAAGGAATAGAGCCCGCCCAACTCTACAGAAGATGCTGGTTCTTGTTTCACGAAAAGACTACATCAAGTAAAGCCTACATGGTGTTTATGAGACAAACACAAAAGCTAGCACAAAGTAACGATTGCACTTGTGTAACGCGAGCTACAAAAGAACGAGATCTAACATTTTTTCTGTCTTGTCTACTGATTACAGATCTGATCACAAAATGACCGAAACTTAATATTCTTCGGTATCACGAAAATAAGACCACCACGTCTCGTTTCTCGTTTTGGTAAAAAAATCGTCCGAAATTCACAAGCAGCAACGAGATTCGGTGGCCAAAATTTTTGGACAGATTGTAAGATGTAACCAGCGATTATTTGTTCATAAGCACTAAATGTATTTTCTCTGTCTGCAGTTTTTACTCCTCGGTCACTCAGGAATATTTCCTTCATCTTACACTTGTCCTTTGTTTTGATCTTGTGCTTAACAAATACATTTGATTTTTCCGTTGTCCGTGCGGTTATAGCTGCACAGATGACGTCCAGACGTCGTAAGAACAACTTCTTACCACGTTGTGACGTCTTCTGTGCATCTATAAGCTCCCAACTTGACATGTAGCTCAGTCGGTAGAGCCCCGGTACTACATGTAGTAAAACCGAAGGTCGCAGGTTCGAATCCCAGCCTGGCCAAGCAGAGTTTTCTCTACTTGTCCAGTATGGTTCATCACTGATATGTATATAACATTAATATTGTAATTAATAATATTGCATTAATGTATATAACATTAATATTCTCTACCCGAGTTTATTTTTCTATATCAGCTAGTCATTTGACATGTTCTTTGTTTTTAAAATCCATACCTGCTATTTCGAGAATGTTGAGGTCACATGACTTCTTAGTCCGAGTAGCCAATTGTGACAAAGTCAGTCACGGAGAAGAGAACACTGATCGAACTCCTCGAAAGCGAATGATGTTTTTTTCAACAAGAGGTATTTGAGAAAATGCGCGTTACCATGATAACGTATGTACTACCTTTAGTACTAATACTATTTTTATCGTTATTTTTATCAACATCATTACTTACTATTATTGTTACTGTTATTATTGTTATTATCACTATAAATGACTTTTGTTTTCAATATTTGGCTCATAAGCTTTCCTAGTTTGGAATCTTATGGTGACACTAGGCCGACGTCTCCTAACAATTCAACAATTAACAATTGTTTGCAATGCAAACAAAATTTCAAACATTGCCTAAAATTGCGAATACTTCTGGATACTTCTTATTCTTGAAAGGTCTCTATGATCTCCTGTGAGCACTATTCCTATTCATATTTCACCTGCTAATATCATAGTACCTCCTAAAGATTTTTTTGACGATATTGAATACCTCAGAACGAACAATCGTTAACGACTTTCGTATCATGTAGATCAGCTTCTACCTTGTAGAAGAGCAACCCGAAAATTATTGAAGATCTTACCGCACATGCCAATCAAGCTTGTAACACGTTTTTGCCTTACATTTATTGCACTGTCAATGGCTTAAACGTTTTTTACCGGTGAATGAAAAGCTTACCAACCCACTAAACCCGAAACCATTCCGACAAATTATTTTATCATTTCACTACAATTTTCTAGTTTTCGTGAACTGTAAATTACAAGTCATGCAAAAGCTCAGAGATGCAAACGTACTACCTTTAATTTTCTCTGAATTAGAATAGAACCTACAGCTCGCTTTTAGCCTTTTCGAGTTCCGTAAAGAGTTTTTTATCTTCTTTCACCAAAAGTCTGACATCTGACATGCAGATTTGGTTTGGCAAATACGACTCATACACGACATGGGAAGATCACCAGGTTCGATGACGGCGGTCTTCGTACTGTTGACGTTTGTGTGGGACACGTGGAAATATGCAATCTAGTTAAACATTCGTTGGCTGGGTGTCCGACATCTTTAACCAAAGAATCTCGTATGTGACCGGTAGCAATACCGTTATGTCGAGGATCTCAAGGAATTGATTGCAAACCAGTAATTGATCTATGATTCTAACATACCATGGCTTTTTGAGGGTCACTTCACGGCATTCAATCATCATAACAATCATGCACGTGTTGAATCTTGCTGCATCTCCTCAAGATAGCTACGTGGAACCCAGCCTTCTTCAGACGTTCTCGGCAACCTTGCAAACCACCAACCTTCATTACCAAGCCTCAGAACTTGTATGACATCGCCTCTAACAAAATTAAGTTCCGAAGCCTCGAACGTAGCGTAGTCCGCTATGGCTGTGTACATAACTCGGGGCTTTACCTCGATATTCTGTAACAAAAAAAAAATTATATTTAAATATTGAGATTTATACGATAAAGACTGTGATTAAGTAATATTTAAAAACGAGTCGGAGTGTTTTAGATGCGATAAAACACGAACTACGAGTTTTTTGAATGGCTTCAAAAACGAATCCTTCAACACGCCAATCTGCGAAGAAAGTTTGAAAATTAATGTTTTCTAAGCCGAGAAAATTCGACAAGAAAAACGAGCGTATCTTTATGACATATAAAGATACGACACGGTTATGGTTTTCCTTTGTGTTTTCATAGTGAATTATTAATGAGTTTTTGAAGCGTAGACAAGGCAATGTATCTACCAAATTTTGGCCTCAGTTCTCACATTAGGTTTATTTAAAATTTTAATGATGCACACACACACACACACACATGCCCGTACGCTTGTCTTGTACAAGGACTTGCGGGCATAAGCGTGGGAAAAAACGTTCTCACGAAGTTATTAACACGCACCACTCTTGCAGAGGAAAACGAAAACACTGAATTGACAAATCAAAAAACAAACAAGAAAAAAAAACTCAGCATCAACACCATGCTAACCTAATCTCAAACACAAAGTCAACGTATTAAGAAGTTTAGATTGGGGATAAATTTAGACCCTGTTGAAAAAATAACGTTTCAAGGGACGTTAAACCTTGACCTAATGAAAAGGCCAGCCAGTGCAAGTCAACTCGCAATAAAGGTTTCATTGAGGCCATGGAGGAACATGAATCCAAGCCGATGGAAGTCAAAGAAAAACTATAAACTGGCATCCAAAACTGAATACACATGAGAGGCAAATGGGAGGCAAGTAAAAGGGACTCTCCACTCCAAAAACAATTGTTGTTTATATGAAAGACCTATCTTACCTTAACTTGCCATGAGTATTTTCATTTCAACTGTTTTGGTTTTCAAGAAAATTGTGTTTGTTTGTTGTAATTTTTGTAAATTGAACGGCGCCATATTTGCAATTAAGCCATACCGGTTCAAACCAACCCAAACACCATCATCATCTTCGGAAGACGAAGATAAAGCAATCGTCTTCACGATATGATTGTCGCATACGATTCTTACCCTGGAGCGTGCGATTACCCCTCAACTGCCCAATTCCTGTTTGTGAGTGCCCCCAAAGGTTGCAACAAATCCCGGTGAGCCTTGCAAATCAGGGTGAACAATAGTACCAGATAAAAGTATCCAACTGATCAGCCTTTACACTGCTGCTTCGGTCAAGTCCTTACAAGAGCTTCTAAAAAATTCATACTGTTGGATACCCTGAGGTGCGCCATTATCCTTAAGAGAATAATTCCCGCCTCCGATTCGAAAGGGAATATTGTAATACGTCGTGAAGACTCACGTGAGTGGATCTTATATATCAGGGTCGGTTGTTGAAACCATGGATAGCTTATCAGGAGGATAACTCGTAGAGTGAACAGCGCTATCTAAGCAATGAAAAACAGTACTTAAATTTTACCAGTGGAATAGAACTGTCCGGTGGGTATCTCCCTTTTCAGCGAGGAAAATTTAAGTTTGGTTGTTCAAGTTCGTAGATAGTACTGATAATTCGCAACAGCGTATCTACTGGATAAGCTATCTTGGCTCTGGAAAACTGGTTCCAGGACAGCCGAGAGTGGTAATGTGTAGATTGTTCTGAGGATGTACTTATTTGGCGTACATAGTTCAGTTAAAAACGTCTAGCAAAGGTTATTTATAGTTTAAGAATACATACTGTAGAGGTTTGCTCGTCTTCAGACCAGTCACTTTCTTCTGACCACTCATCCTCGTCATCTTCACCTTCTTGACCACCGTCAACAACATCTTCGAATTGTTTCGTGACGTTATTTTGCCTTTTTGAATGTAATGAACAAAAAAGCACAAGTATAAATGAGTCAATTTTTTTAAATGCACGGCATGCATACTTCACACGCTTCCAAAGGCAGTAGTCAGAGTTGTTAAGGATGCAAGACCCGTTCTGATATAAACAACGAGCACACTAAACAATCGTCGCAGGTATCCAAGGCAGTATATTCAAACGGGACATACTGTTACAAATTGAAAAATGAGACAAAAGATACACTACGTCTTCACAATGCGTTTAGAAATATTATAAAAAGTATTTACAAACTGTGAAAAATCCCGTTGGGAACAGGTTTGGTGTATATAACTGACAGTATTACATCACACGTTAAATTATATGCGGACAACACTAAGATCTAAGGGAATAGGAAAACCTTGGCCTAGATGCTTTCCAAACTGATCTCAACACTCTGAGTAACTGGAGTAAAAAATGGCGATTAAAATTTAATATTAACAAATATGAGACAGTGGGAATTACTTGTGCACGAGATAGATCTATTCCATCATATTTACTTGGGGAGACACTAAAGGTTGCGAAAACTGTAAAGGTGTGGAGATCACATTATCCTACGACCATTCATGCAGTAAACACGTGGATTTAATGGAGAACAAAGCTAATAAGGTTTGTGTATTATCGAACGGACGGTTAGCACTGCAAACTGGAGTGCTTTTTTTGTAATTATACTTCTCTCTGGTTAAGCTAATTTTGGAATACGCAGTGCCTGTTTGTTGTCCGTATTTAGTCAGAGACATACATGCACCGGAGAAGATTCGTTACAAGAGACTACAGTGGCCAACTTTAATCAGCACGACGAAAGTACGTCACACTTACCAAGTGTTAAAAAATAGTATCTGGACTAAGCTATTTGAATTTTTAGGATTTTTTCGAATTTACAAAACTATCCAGCACAAGATCGAATCGTAAGTGTAAACTATACACAAAACTGGCAAGAGTAAATTACTACAAATTTTCATTCTATGTCATGGCTATTCAGAAATGGAACAATTTACCATCGTGGATTGTAGAAGTAGAGAGGTACAACATCTTCAAATGTTGGCTGAAATTTATTTAGGCAGACTTTTTTTGTTTCTTTAGATAGGGTTTATTTTATTTTATTTAGATTAAGAGTTTCCCATAGGACTAACCTCCTTATTTTCGTCCATGATGCTTTCGGTATTGTGTTTTGTATTTTATGTATATTTTGCATCATGATTAACCTTGTTATGTTATGCTATGCTATGCTATGCTATGCTACGTTACCAGAGAATGAGTTTGACGAACGTCCTCTAGTCGTCTGATATTTACCAAGCTCCCACATGAACTAAGTTCGTGTTCAACATTAAGTATGCTACGTTACGTTACGTTACGTTATGTTATCAAATCCATGTTTTTTTCGGAATTTAAATAATTTTTCTTTCTTAAATGATTCTGTGTAGTAACGAAAATGTATCCACCTTGTTGCTCAGATGGTTTCTAGCTTCCTTACCTAAAGTAATTTTTTGCTAATGTTATACAACGCAGCATCCTACATTTTTACATCGTTTACCAGTTTTGCATATGAGCTGTTCATGACAGCATGTTCCGAAAAAAAGTGGAAAAGAAAAAACTTGTTTTCTAAAAAATCTTCTAGTTTGGCAGTTTTGATGCATCATGGTCCCCTCATTTGCTGAAAAATTTATACACAAGGCACGTTACCAGTCGAAACCAGGGTCTTCCCTCCAGCGAGTGGGGAGCACCGAGTGAACTCTGGTACGAGGTGGTTGTGTTGACTGCTATTAAAGTGCACATGCAGCCATTTCAAATTTAGTAGTTCTATAAAGTTTATACCGTGAAAATAATGGTACCAAAAACATTTTTACAAAAAATTAATAGATTATATTTCTTTAGAGGTTAAAGTTGCATATTTTTGAGTAATTCCTACGCCTCTAAAGGGGCTTGGGACGAGAGACTTGTGACGCCATTTTTTGTTGTCTTATATAGAAGGAATTTAAAATGAAAAACGAATGACACTTACAACCCTCCCCTATCTCTCTTTCTTCTTGAGATATTTGTTTCAAACGTAGATGAGATAATATATGACTCGTGTACTGGACATACGATTATGATTAATTGTAAATTAATGAACATCTTTGCAATTATACAACAAAATACCTAGACACTTGGCGAACGTATTTCACGACACCAAATACGACAAGGCTATCTTTCCGATCATAAATCGTAATCTCTCACATCCCATTCTTGTCATAGTGAAATTGTTCTTTTTCTATCACAATCCTTTATCGGCATGTTGTTTTCCCAAGACAATAGAATACTAGACTAAAACAATGGAATAGTAGTCCCGCCGCAAAAGAAGTAATTGAATTAAGTTATAAATCAAGGTATCCGGCGCTCCCTAGGCACATGGAAAGAACTAATAAATTTTTGTGGCAAAGCTCTTTGATATAATGAATGATGTTTAAAATTATGGGAGATACATTAAGATGCAAAGTTTCAACTGATTTCGTAGAATAATAGCAATAATATCAGTGATTTCTTAGTAAGTCAAAATGCTTCGTACCTTACCGGACGGTATAGCTTATCATTTACACATCAAACAAGTCTAAATATGTCAAAAGCGAAGTGAGGTATGAACGAGATCTAGAAGCCATTCTTTATCGCTCTGAAATTGAAATAACTTTTAACATTTTATTTCCTCTTAAATTTCAACTTTTGAAGATAAGATTAGCAACAATCTTAAGCCATTACTACCTTTCAGCAAACATAGTGACAACACGTTTCACCACCTCAAGCTTACTTGACTATTAAAAATCACAAAATTCAAAACCCTACATGAAACACATACCCCGGCGTCATAAGATTTGATCCTAACAGAAGTTCAGAACCCGAACCAACTGATGATGAGCTTATTGAAAGGGATCTAGATTCTAGAAATGCAAACAGGAAATGCGTGAATATAAACAGGATATTCTAACAAGAAATAGTGAAATTCATTGAAAAAAATTACTCGTTACTATCAGTTTAATTATATATGCCCTCGTTAGAATAGAGAACTGGAGCTTGGACGACCATCAGAATATAGCTATACTTGGAAACGTTAAATTACGTTAAATTAATTAATAACCACGCTAAATTGATTGTTAGGCAAGACTTTTTATTTGTTGGAATACGTATTTTACTCATCAATCTTCAGGGAAGAGAAAGCGAAAAAAACCATTTTAAAAAAAACTTTGCACTGACATTCATCTAAAATTAATCAGAGTCACATTGCAAAGACGCGCCTCAGGGTCATGTTGCGCAGGCACACGTGACAATTGCGTGTCAAATAAGACAATTGCGCGACAAAGATTAGATTGCATGTTGGTCAGACATTTGCCCGACTTTAGCAGTTTTTATGTGTATATTTGACTTTGGAAATTGCAGTTTGCACTTTGAACTTTGAACTGTTAAGCGAAACAAATTTTCGTATTTTTGCAAATCCAAGGTCGGTGAATCCGTAATTTAACGAATAAAAAAGTCGGGCCTTATCTAACTTTTTATATTTTCACTGTACTTTAGGTCTGACTATTGTAATTTTAAAATTTATAATTTTATGTAAAGTCAGTCGAACGCTTCATGAATAAAGTTCGTGATTAGAAATATAGACGTTCACCCTGATTGGCACGCCTTACACCTAAAGAGAACAGTTACTTCTCTAAATGTAAAGCACACACTGACGGCTGGTCATAGTCAACCGAGACATGGTCTAGAAACACACATAAATTCATTGTTCGAACTTATAGAAGGTTTTCACGTGTGGTCAGAGCGGCTATGTTGGAAGACGACATCAAAGGTCGGACGTTCAACTGAGTGAGTACTAATCAATGGAAATTCTTTTTTAAAAAAGGATTAACCCTCCAACAGGTGAATACGTGAAAACCCTCGACTGTTCACATTTGCACGTGACCAAACACTAAGAGAATCGTAAATAATAAAAAATCAACCAAAAGGAATACTTGCCCTGACAAGGCCCAGTGTACTGTTTAAATATTAATCACCATGACACTAAAAATTTATGCACAATTAGGTCCCTTGTAAGGTAATGCCCACTCTCTTGATTCATCCCTCTGATGTTTATTGAGTTTCCCGATCATGTTTATTCATTGACAATGTCGCCAGTCAATATAGAGAAAGACCAATTGGTATGAGATTGAAATATTACCGATTCATATTCCTTTTGATTTTGACTAGCACGTGGATTTTTGATGATGTCCCTGGCGTACTGTGTTTTGATTTGTTCTACCAACTTTTGATCTTTTTACGTTCAGTGGAGAGAATCACTAAGGGCTTGCCTTACACTGCCAATGCCTCCCTGCAAGATCAGTGGGGGCCTTGGTGACGCTAAAAAAAAACAGGTAAAGTACCTTTTACTTGAGTGAACTGACATTGCAACAACCTTCTGATTTCCTGCACCCAACGTTTCTTAACGACTTGCGACGAAGACTAAAAAGAAAGAAAGAAAGACAGATCACTTAAAAAACGCTCAAAGTCATGCATTAAATGGCATGATTCATTTAACATAAATCGCCGTCAGTACCACACCTGAAACGTATAAAACTCTGACTTGTTTTGTTTCCATAGGCCAAACTTCAGTGGATCTTCCTTGACTGTTTCTGTAAGTCCAATATCAACCATCTAAAAACATCTCAACGGTAAATTCTTTTTATTCCATGAAATATAAGATTTCAAGAAATCACTATAGTTAACGACAAGAAACTAAGGACTTACATGTATTTATAGGCTAGAATACGTATGTATTTATAGGCCAGAATGCATTTCAGTCTTAGACAGCTTTCACCATTGTGAAAAGTGAGCATTGTATCAAAAGTAAGTAACTAAATCGTTCATCAGACGCCATAGTGGAGACAAACTTCGTCGCCATCTTTTTCGTGGTGAATCTAACTGAACAGAATAAGTCGAAACTTTCTTCAGAACCTTGAAATTTGGGTTAATTTTACTGTTTCACCAACACTTTCTACATCCAATGCCAGTTCAATAAAATTTTTAGTCCAAACTGTTTTTTCTGATAACTAAAGCAACAGACTATGAACATGCGCATGTAAATGAGCCATTCTGGGCTTGTTATCTTATTGGTAAATCAGCAGCCTCGTTTACGCTACACAAGTTTCAGCATGGTAGTATACATACCAACCGAGTCCTACATATACAAAAGTGGTTGACATGACTAAATTTTCACCTCTACCTAAAATTTAGAAAGCCCGCACTTGTAATATCATTTATGCCACACCGAAAAACAGCGAGGCTGTGTGATGTACATAAAGGGATACCTAAATTGGCGGTCATTATGAATAAGATGAATTAAGAAGCTGTAAATTATTAAAAAAAACAAGCAGCCTGAAGAAGGGCGCAAAATCATTTTAATTTCAATTTTAAATAAACTTTCAAGATGGAAGTGGTTTCAAAAGTTTTAAATTTGTGCGGTAATATAGCTTTTGGCTACATTAGTGCACTACATTAGCTTTCCCTTTCAGACATCGGAAGAGGGAGGCTGGTGCCTTCAGCGGCCAAATAATTTGCTAATCTGTTTGGAAAATTGATAAATTAATGTGCAATTCAATCATTTGTATCGTCATAAAAGTAGCAATTTCTTAATGATTCAGGAGCACTATTTTAAAAACATTCTCGGGAAGAGTATTTTTTTTTTGTTCTCTCTTTGTTTTTTGGTTTGTTCTTTTGTTCTTGGTGTTAAATATATCGGACACTGTTCGTTAAAGGGTAAATTAAGTCTAACTTTACGGTTCCGCATCTTTTCAGTTCCAGTGAGCTTGTCAGTGGTCCAGCAAATAGCAAACCAATTGCTACATAATGTGTCTGGAAAATGTTTGCGGAAGCACGGTATGAAACGATAATTTCACAATTATCCTACACTGTTGAAGTCAGAACCATCCTCAGGGTGATAGGAAACGATAAATTCACAATTATCCTATGCTGCTGAAGTCAACTGATAAAGTTGACTCAAGCAGGACCCGTTGTGAAATATTTTTCGCAATAAATGAGGATGATTCTGAAATAACAAAAAGGTATGGTATCTTTTAGTAGTAATGATATATACACTACGGCGGCTGATAAAAATTTCATCTTGCTAAGCAACTGAACTTAACCTAGTTGCACCTCAAGGAGGTGGCAAGAAAAAAGTGAAAACTAGGTACATCATC
The DNA here is from genome assembly GCA_036872915.1 of Nanipora kamurai. Taxonomy (NCBI): domain Eukaryota; kingdom Metazoa; phylum Cnidaria; class Anthozoa; order Scleralcyonacea; family Helioporidae; genus Nanipora; species Nanipora kamurai. Next base: position 5,061 of record JBAHVQ010160038.1, on the reverse strand, counting down.
CAAATCTACATGATTCAAAAAATACGAAAAATTTGAAACATAAGAAAGCCGAAAAACTACCGTAAAATGTACATAAATCACAACATAATTCTTTCTCGAAATGAAAATATGACGGGGTACCCTTTAAATTACTTTGTTGAAAGTCAAAATACAAGAGTTTTTCTAAGTATTCAGGAATTTAACTTGTCGGAATTTTTGTGCGATAAACGAAACCCAATTGCCTTCCCTATAGTGAGTTTGTTTGTTATCGGTAGCCGACATTTGCGCAGACATTAATCCACAGTTTTGGGTTGACCAATTTTTGAGTCGGAGTTTGGTCTTGTCATTTCTATGCGACAGCAAAGGATTTAAAGTTCTGGAAAGTCTTGATATATACTAATCATCCCGAAGCTGGGCTAGGAGCACTGGTTACCACAAAGCTCACATTACATCATAAGACTGTTTTTAAGAACGAGATTTTCGTTAGCGTCCCTAAAACAGCGCAACGATGCATTGCAACCCTGGTTTTTACCAGGTCTCCAGCACAACTTCGGAACGGCGAATTAGATGCTTATTGGTGCATGGTAATGGGTCAGATAAATCAGGGCCCTTTTGTCAGGTTCATACTTATTCACCTAACTTTATAAAAAGGAATGTGACAGCTCAAAAGTGGTTGTGACAGAACCATGGCGAGCTGTCCCAAAAACTAGCTTTTTTTCTCAATCAAATTTAAAAAGCGTGATGTGTAACGTATGTGTAGACAGGAATTCCGCATGCTCCTAAAGCTTATAAATTTATGAATGTTTTCTAAGCTCCTAAAGGGAATCGAACCGGTAACTTTTTGATTACCGGTGAGATGCCTACGCACCAATGTATATAGTAACCTTCGCTCTACCATTTGAGTTCATGTAGCACAATGGTCGGAGCATCTCACCGGCAATCAGGGGTCAGTTGATCAAAGGCCGAATAGCTTATCCGGTGGATTAGTCTAAATTAGTGAATGGCATTATCAATTGACTGAAAAACCAAACATACATTTTATCTTCCGAATAGAAGTATCTAGTGGGCATCTCCATATTCACTGCATAAAATTTAAGTTTAGTTGCTCAGTACTTGAATAACACGGCTCACTCCCTACAACTTATACACTGGATAAGCTATCCAGGATTTGAACAACATGGCCCAGAAGATTACGGATTCGATTCCCCTTAGGGGCTCTGAAAACTTTTGTGAGTTGATAAGCTTGAGGAGCATGCACAGTTTCAATATAATGTTAAGTCAGGTTTACCTTCAAACAGTTCTTAAATCGATAGTTAACAGAATGCTTATTCGCTCCATCTTCTCGCTTTGTCAGTATTACTAGTTTCTCGTACAAGAACACCTGACGTGGTCTCTCCTTGAGATGAGTTAAGTTCATATTAATACCAAGCTTTTTTCGCGACTGCCGCATGATAAAGCTATCCTGCATCAAGAGTTTTCCCTGATCACTCAAACTTCCAGAAAATCCCCGGATATACGTAGAATGCATGACGTCATTCAGGTTTTTTAAAACTTTCCTCATTCCCTCCAAAGCTTTCCCTAAGCTTTCACAAGAATCCTGAGATCTCTGAGTGTATTTGATCATCTCCTTTAGAATAAGCTGATACTTGGTGATCCTTTGAACAGGTTTTAACAGATACGCATGTAAAGGTAATTGATGTCCAAGTTTTCTTTGGCAGTCTTGAAAGAACGGAACATGAGCACACTCTTTTCTCAATGCCTCAGAAATGGGCTTGTTCATACAGTACGAAGCATACATTTGAAACTCGTGCTCCTTGTCCATAAACACCTTCCCCACGAGTAACGGTTGATTCACACACAGCTCTAGCTCTCCTAAAAAAATGTCCCTGTGAAACTGGTATATTTCATCAATATTTCCAAATATGATGGCTTTTTTACCACGAAGTTCTTGTGGAAGATCAGGGCTTTCCTCCTGATACTCTCTCATATAACCTTCAACAACACACTTCAGGTCTGACACGTAAACTCGTTCGGTTTCCACCAGCTCGTTCATCACCTGAGCTCGTTTCTTTAGGACTGCAGAGTCATCCTCAAGGTCAATATTATTTGAAGTCCTTGGGCTGCCCACGGAACCCGTTCGACGAATATTAGGTGGTATGGTCAGACTACTCCTAGACAAGTTTACGCAGCTGGGTTCAAAGGTCATGGATGCTGGGCGTTGTGAAGGGGCAGAACTTGACGGTATGAGACTTTTGTCATCTAAAAAGGGAATTTCAAGAAATGAAGTGAAGAAATGCAAACTATTAATTCTCAACGTTTCGACTATCTTGTAGTCATCATCAAATCCAAACTAGTTTTGGTGAATAAAATAAACGCTAGTTCATAAAACTGGAGTCAATGTAAATAATAAAATGGACATCAAATGATACTGAGACGCAGCCGGTGGCGGACCCAAGACAGCCACGGCTCCCATCTTTGGATGTCGAAAAAACAATTTATAATCCAAGTCTGTGCCATGAAGGATAAGATTCAGAGAGTCCTTCGGGCACTCAACCATGCCAGCTAAGGAGTCCAGTCCTTTAGAACGGTCTCCCAAAACAATTAATTCTTCTGCAATTGATTAGTAAATAACTGTGAAATTAAAAATCAAATTATGTTAGCAAATAAGAGGGCTTTTGGTGCAAATATAAGTATAATACAAAATTACTAACAAAGAGTGAAGTACGTACGGGCGCTAATACTCTCGTATGAACCGGGAAAACGAAATTAATAAGGAATTCATTATATGGCTTTTGTTTAAATTTTTTTTTGTTTTTGACGCTATTTTTGTCTTTAGATGTAGCTATTTTCCTAAACTCGCAACCTAGGGTTTGTTTAGTTCGAGAAAAAAATTCACTTGTAGCAGTTTTTATTTCCGATATGGTTATGTAAAATGGGAACCTTAATATTTTTTTCTTTTTTTCAATACATTTTTTTAATTTGGATTTCTATACTTGGATATTGATCTGATACGCAACAGCAAATATTTCCACAGCAGTATACGTGTGACCACCCAAAGTAACTGAAATAGATCTTAAGCTCTAATATCAGCGAACTAAACAGTGCGTACGTTTTGAAGGGAATGTGTACCTAGAACTTCACTGCATGTTGGTAATAGAAACATCCGCATGTACTAAACAATACCTCCTTTCACGTCAAAGCAAGCCAACAGATTATCGCCTTCCTCTTTCTTCGTTGATCTTTCCTTCGTTGTGCTGTTCATGGTTGGAGGGCAAGGAGGTGGTACCGGAGCAACTGTTTGAACTGGCCGTTTGGTTACCATCTTTTTGAAACTTTAATGATTTCAAATAAACAAAAAATATTAAATATCGAGGATTGATTTGTTTTTGAAGAGAAATGGTTGACGATGACAGTGACATTTAACTAACAAATGTGAACTCTGGGTGTACTTTCAGGGTCCAAAGCTAGGTTCACTTTGCATTTACAATTAGTTACATTTGCAACTAACTGATTTTTGCTACAGAACTCCAATTTATAGGTGTTTTTTAATTCATGAATATTATTTTTAATATCATTTCATATAATTAACGTAATCTTATCATTTTTGTGGACCGGCCCGTAAGGACTGAAATCACCCAAAGAAAATCTACCGCACGGAGAATCACAAAAGATTTAGACAAAAGAGATGGAAAACAACTTCATTTTTGACTGCACTGCCCACGGTCTTAAGCCCAGGAAAACTTCACGCATAGTTTTCCCGTATGCTCTGCTTTTATGGAAGAAACATGAATTTCTACTCTAACTTGACCAACCTAAAGAAGCGAAATACAACGTTCAGTTAAAAGATTACCATGGAAACGGACAGAGAAACAAATTTCAAATATAGCCTTTAAATGTACAGAACGTAAAAGACGCAATAAGTTTACACTGTAAAGGTAAATCTACCAGACCACTTAACTTAAGTCTGAACCTTCGCCCGAAATTTCTAATTTAACAATGGAAGAAGATGTTTAAATAAAAGTACGGGTTTCAAGGCTTGTGTTACCTCAAAGTGATCAAGTTCGTAAAGTATGACGACAGTTCAAATTTGACGGAAGTGATACAAATACAATGGAACCAAATCAAAATATTTTCAGTCGATACTGCAAATTGAATCAGGGCGCTTACACTCCGACCTTTCGAAGATTCACACAATTCCAAAGGGCGAACTAACCTCGTTTCCCTGCTCCTTATCATTTCAGTGACTTCACTAATTCGTTTCAAAACTGTCTTTACTTGCTCCAGTAAGTCTTCATCACCCAGCTCCTTTGTAATCCTTTCCATCCTGTTCAGTTCTCCCAAGTTGACACCTTGAGGATTTTCTAAAAACGCGTCGATTTCTTTCAGAGCTTTCTCCGCTCCCTCAGCTGACTTAAATCTATCGGGAGGTTGTGTAGCAAGGGTATCCACGCCTGTTTGACACCAAGAACTGATCTACAAGCAAAGAGAGCCATCTAGGATCCATTTAACGATTCCAATTAAGCTGCGACAGCAGATACGTTTCTAGATGCATGATACTAACATAAACATGGAAACAACGAAAAGAACCAAAAACACAAAACAAACGTAAACGCGAATCCAAACGCAAATACAAACCCAGTCCCCCAAGCCCAATTAGAAATACAACTGCAAACACATTTACGAAATTAAGTACAAACACAAACGCGAAATACAAATCCTAGACGCCAACGCGGACACAAGTACCATTACGGCAAGAGGGACCAGCATTAAGGTAAGGCAAGTCAACGGCCAACAAACCTGTTGCAGACATTCGTGAACTTCGGTAGATTTTTCCAAATTCTTTTTTCTTTCGTTTATTTTTCGCTCTAATTCATTGTTCAAATTCTCTAGTTCGCTGCATCTAACATCGATCAATTTCGCATCTTGGTGATCATTTCTTACCATTTCCTTTCCTCTTTCAAGTAAGTTAACTAGTTCTTCAAGAACCTCCTGTAAAGATGTAGTAGTAGTAGTAAAAACTTTATTTACCCACGCTAACCCTGTCAACCGAAGCTGATTTCCACAGGGGGCGTGCAATAAGAA